>CAVNYN010283249.1:0-74978 GCA_963692815.1 Nyctanthes arbor-tristis | reverse complement strand
TCGACTCGTGCCTTCTGAGATGTGAATAAGGTCTCAATTAACTTAGAAGAGCTACACACTCGACTAGATCAAGTGTGTGTTAATACACTCGACTGGATCAAGTGTGTGTTAATATTTAACACACACTTGATAGGTGTTTCAATTTTTGAATAGAATGGACATGAGTAAGCAATCCTTAAATGTTGATTTAAAATAGTCATATATTTCTTGAAATGACATATTTTGATGTAGTCATTTAAAAATTCCCTATACTTATCAACCAATTAAAATTTTAAGTTTTGAACACAAAACAACACACTGTTAAGCTACCTTTTTTATTTGATATAAGTTTTCACATTATTCTAATTATTAATTTCACATAGCACGATTACATTGCGTCACATATATAAAATTTGAATATTAAATCTATTTATAAACAACTCGATTTTTAAATTCTTGCCAATCATATTGTAGCATGCTATTTTGCAATTTTAGATAATATCTGTTGTGAACTTTCTATGGAAACCACATTATGAAGACCGCAGTTTTAAAAGGTAATTAAGAAGCCACTTGTGAGTATGATCTTTTAGTATTATTATCATTATTATTTTAATAACTACTAGGTGATTTTAACATTTTGCATAAAAAAGCTTATATGTGTGATGGTTTTTAAGGTTGTTGGGAGAGGTCGGAATATGCTTCTAGAAGCACTTCGTGTTCCGATCTTTTGAGAAAATTGGGAGCTCAAGCTGATGGGCCTTATCTATTCTATTCTACTATTCTAAAATTGTCTAGTCATAACTTTTTAGTTAGTCAAATTGAGTGCTATTCCTTTTTAATTTAACAATAAATATAAGCTTCATACGTAAACACCAAAGATCACATCTTCGTTTTTAATATACAATACAAATACAAATATAAATAGGACAAGATTGATATGTGGAAACTATTTGTCAAGGTATCTATCCAGGTCTAGTCCACAAGTTATGTCAATTTTTCCAACAACTTTATCAAGATTTTCCTTGAAACTATGTACCATATTTGAATAATAACGCTTTTTTTTAACTATGTGCATGAATTAATATCTAAAAACCACACACACACACACACACACCTATCTATGTAACCCATAGATGTCCCGTTTCTTCACACACGTTGTCCACAGAATCTGACTTTTGTGGAAAAATCCACTCATATTTCTCCTTTCCATTGGCCATTCCCACTTTTCTTTGTTCCTGTATTAATGTACTTTAGAACTATTAATGAGGAGCCAAGAACGAAGACAAGGAATTGGAGGACAAGGGGACCAAGAAAGAAAGTCACAATATAATGGCTAGCTAGCTAGCTAGCTAGCTGAAAAGGGAGACCAACAAGTTGAATGGATGGGGTCTTCTTCGTCCGCGTTATTCGACAGTGACTTGGGGGGAAAACGTGTCTTTGATCTTTGACAATATGGATTCCATTAATGTCCCGACGAGAATAGTGAGTCGATTGGTTTTCACATTTGTGTAAGATGTGCCGGCTTACATTTTTATAACACTAACAGTATATATGTAGTGGGCATCAAATCAATTTCATATGTGTAGAGAAGGAGAATTGAACCATTAATCAAATTAGGTAATTACAAAAGTATTGAAAAGAGTCCCGGTGTGGGGGGGGGTCGAGTTCTTAATCAAAGGTGTGGAAAACTGACTCCAATGCTATCAAACTATGTGATCTTCTTATTTCCAAAAAAAAAAAAAAAAGCCTTGTGGTCGAATTTTTCTAAGGAGAGTATTCCGATTCGCCCATGTGGCGAGCTTTGATTGGGGCTTGTGTCCCAGTAAAAGCCCGCCACATGGGCGATTCCTCTTCCTAGGAGACAGGAATACCCTCCTTAGCCGGAGTGCTTGTGGTCTTCTTGGCTACCTCCAATAGATATTTGATTACCTAAAAAAAGAAAAAGAAAAAAAAAAGAAAAAGAAAAAAATAGCATATCCTTCATCTTCTCTTGAAAAGAAATAACAGCAATGTCATTAACACTGTGTTTCTTAACACCATTTATCAATGTCGCATGAGCAGTTCTATTCACCATTATTGGTGATAATCAATATGTTCGTGTGGCATTAAAGTATTAAACTACAATGTATTACACATCTATATATTTTATTTGACTTATCATTTAATGACATTGCACTGTCACATAGAATGGTGATCATAGTGATGAATAGTATTATTCATGTCACATTAAATGATTAAGTTGAACTAAGTATGTTCTTTATTCATGTATTATTTATCATTTAATCATACATTGATTACTGCATAGATTAGTGTTATGTAACACTAATGAAGAATTAAATGTGATTCGGCTTGTGTTGTATTGGTTGAATACTCAAACTTTTAGACAAGAGATCTAGATTGGAACTACATATATCCTTCTTCGAGTTTTCCTCCACCACCTTTAGGGGAAAAAATAAATAAATAAAAATCAAACCACATGGTAGAACTCATGTTTTCACTGCAACCCAAGTGGTAAATAATTCTCCTACGGAAAGAATCTATTTTGATCTTCCAGAAATTCCTGCCGTGCCTTTGCTTTACCCTCTTTTTTCTTTTGGGAATTCTTATAGTGGGATCAAATACCTTTGTGTACGCAACATTTCAAATCAACTCAGCTCTAACAAACATCTCACACGTTATATTTCTGACTTCATTCCCATATGGAAATAATAAGATTGTCTATCCACTAATTTTCTTGCACTCATACAAATTAAATCTGGTTGACTTCAGTATAAATAGGTGTTATATAAAGTACAAACGCCTATCAGTGTTACAATTTCTAATATGATAAACTTTTACTTAAGAGATAACATGTACAATATGTTAAATATTTGGAAAAATAACTGGGGGAGTAATTTAATGAAATTATATAAGATATTGGAGCGGATTTGATAAAAAAAATAGAAAAGGAAAATATTTTTCATTTTTATGGAAAACAAAAGCTTGGGGAAAGTAGAAAGCTAGGTTATGTTATTTGGACACATAATAAGTAAACAAAGACTATGACAAAAGTGAGTTTAAATTACTTTATTAACTTTATATTGTTTAATGGGGGATCTAAAGTCATTTTAAGGGAAAATTGTTTGAATGTTTTCCATGGCGGGCTGTGCCAGAGAATTCCAATTTCATTTTCATTATAATGTCAAATAAACGAAGGAGTAATTATATTATTGTCTTCCGTGCATTTGGACATTTTCATGGAAAACAACCCCAACCAATTAGAAAAAATATGGATAAAATATTTTACAATTCCATGAAACATAAAAACCTAAGAAGGAGATAGGGATTAATATTTTTTCGGTAGAAAACAAGTTAAAATATAATATCAGGAAATTTCAATTTCATTCTTGTTTGTCTATCAATGCATATAGTCCAAAAATAAAACTATTATTCATGAATATATCATTTTTCATAGAAAACCACTCCAAGCAACTACACAAGTATATATAATATCATCTAACATTTTGAAATACTAGAATTTTTTTTTTCTGATAGTTAACTATTAGAATTTAGAAAATATTGTTTACTTCTTAGCCGCTATATTAAAAAAATAAGTTAAAAAAGGATTAAATCCAAAATTTCGGGATTTATTGTAAAGGAAAGGAGGGAGGGGCCCAAAAGTCAGATGCTCCAAAGTCTAAAAAGCCAATGACGCGGTCTCATTCTAACCAAATATTCAATTGTAACAGTCAACAAGAGCGTCTTGCCTAAACCCTAAACGACCGTGACGGATGCACACACAAAAATAATTAATATATAAATTTATTTATTATTCATATTTTGTTTAATATATTATTATAAAAATTAAATGATTAGTAATAATTTTAAAAAAAAATAGAAGTAATAAAATGACAAAAAGACCCTCACCACCAAACTGTGATTTGCGAGTCGCCCATAAAGCAAAGGCGTCAAAAGTGTTGATTTTGTTCTTCGACCTTTTCATTTTCATCACGTGGACCGCGCCGCATAAATCGGGCCGGTGGATTTCTATTTCGAACCGGTCAAATCTGGTCTTGGCTAATTTGGGACGAAACCTCTTTTCCCGCACCATGTTTGGCTCACTCTTTTCTTCTTCAATTTTCGCAATGAGTTCTTCCACTTACAAGTAACTATTAACTGCTTTTTAGCAAACTTATTCTATTTAAAAATAAAATTTTGAAAATTTAATTTCATCTTCGTATATCTCGTAAAACCTTTATGTTCAACACATATATTTAGACTTCAACACTTGATAAATATTGCTATTATTTTTAAGGCAGTTCTCTAATATGTTAAGAAGAAAAAAAAGCCGTAACTCATAGCATATGTGCATTTGAGTAGTTGTAAATCTCACAAAATATGTGAATCTCACATGTTATGTGAACATAAATAAATGTTTGACCTCTTAAATTAGCAATTAACTTAATTCAAACACCCCCCAAGTAATATTCAAACTTTTAGCCAAACATGGTGCTAACGAGGTTCTAGCTGTGGTTCCAAAATTTTAATTTCTTACACCAACCCTGACGCACCACCTTACGTTTTTTCTATCAAAAACTCCTTTTTAGCTTTCTCACTGTACAGATAAATAAAATAAATCTACAAATTTCTAGTCCACGTAAACCTTTTCATTAGTCTTTCCTACGCAGCCCACCCCCCTCCTCTCCTACTCTTGTATATATACTGGCCCATTGTATGCTTCTAAAAAACTTCAGACTCTTGACATCTCGTTTCTCTATTGAGAGAATCATTTTCTTTGCACTCTATTGAAAAAAATCAGTGAATTTCTTCATACCTGTGATCTTTTTTCCTGTTGATTTATGGATAAAGGATGGGGTCTCACCGTTGAAAAATCTGAAGCAGTTGGGTTCTTCGCTAACAGGCCAGTTTTTGGATTTAATTTAAGCCCCAGATTGAATCATCCCGGAGGAATCATGTTTCCGGTGAGTCTGAATGGCAAGGAGGAGCAACCGGCAGCCACCGCCGATGATAAACCGGTGGTGCTAGGTGAAGTGGACTTCTTTGCAGATAAGAAAAGGTCTATTAACGATGCCTTTGCTGTCAAGAAAGAAGATGTTGAAACTGCTAAAAGAGAACTGGATGTAAACGTAAGTGTACCATTCATAGATTCTTGTTATCTTAATTCATCGAGATTTATTTTTACGTATATATTTATTTATCCTTATTTTTTTGTATTTTGGTTAATTAATATAGACTGGCTTGCAACTTGCTAACACGGGAAGTGATCAGTCCACCGTAGATGATGGGATTTCATCTGATATTGAGGATAAAAGAGCAAAAAAAGAGGTGAGAATTAATGGGATTATTTTATGGGAATTTTTTTTTTAATTTTTTTGGGGGGATAATTTATTTACTTGTAGTTTGGAACTACAATTTACAGCTAGCAGAATTGCAAGTTGAGCTTGAAAGAATGAACGCTGAAAACCAGAAGCTGAAAGGGATGCTGACACAGGTCACTAACAATTACAGCGCCTTGCAGATTCATCTCGCCACATTAATGCAGCAGCAGAAGAGTTCAAGACCAGAAAGTGCCCACGAATACCAGGTAAGTGATTTTTTTTTTTTTTTAATAAAATAAATAAAAGCTTGAGCCTAAAACTTTGTCGAGTCTTATAAGAACGAGATGCTAATAGCACGATGTAATTTGTTTCAGACTCATGTGGATGGAAAGTCTGAGGATAAGAAGCAAGAAAATGGAGGATCAGTGGTTCCAAGACAGTTCTTGGAGTTGGCCCCCGGGGAGGAACAATCCAATTCTTCGTCAGAAGAAAGAACAGTATCCGGATCGCCAACGGCAAACAAGAAAAGGATTGGTAGGGAAGAGAGCCCGGCATCTGAAGATTGGGCTCCTAACAAGGCTCCCAGATTGAATCCCTTCAAGCCCGTCGACCAGTCCACCGAGGCTACCATGAGGAAAGCTCGTGTCTCTGTTCGAGCACGATCAGAAGCTCCTATGGTAAGAACTTAACAACTTAATCTTTTAGACGAACTAATCATCGCCTATGTAGAATTTCAATTCTAACAACTTAATCTTTTAGACGAACTAATCATCGCCTATGTAGAATTTCAATTCTGACTCTACAATTAAAACTTTTGATCAATCAGATATCGGATGGGTGCCAATGGCGAAAATATGGACAAAAGATGGCGAAAGGAAACCCGTGTCCCCGAGCTTATTATCGTTGCACAATGGCCGTGGGATGTCCGGTTCGCAAACAGGTTCAAAGGTGCGCCGAGGACCGAACAATTTTAATCACAACCTACGAAGGTAACCACAATCACCCGCTGCCTCCGGCCGCTATGGCAATGGCATCAACCACCTCGGCCGCCGCCAATATGCTCCTCTCCGGCTCAATGTCCAGCGCCGACGGCTTGATGAATCCGAATTTTCTCGCAAGAACAATTCTTCCTTGTTCCTCAAACATGGCAACTATTTCCGCTTCGGCACCATTTCCAACGGTCACATTAGACCTTACTCAGCCGCCGAACACATTACCGTTCCAAAGACAGCCACCACCTACCCAATTCCAAGTCCCTTTTGCCGCCGCAGCTCCGCCACCACAAATGCCTCAAGTTTTTGGGTATAACCAATCAAAATTCTCTGGCCTCCATATGTCTCATGAAAGTAGTGAAGCTGCCTCGTTGCCAAATGATGCTCATCAACCTCCCCAGCAACCATCCCTCGCCGACACTCTTAGCGCCGCCACCGCCGCCATCACGTCCGACCCAAATTTCACGGCCGCCCTCGCCGCCGCCATCACCTCCATCATCGGCGGCTCCAGTCCAAACGGTGGCAATAACAACGCCATTGGAAGCAACAACAATGCAGAAGCAAACACACATAACAGCAGCAAGAGCAGCAGTTTTCCTGGGAATTGATAAAAAAACGTTGATATATACCATACACACGCCAGTTCCTTTGTTAGTAGTCACTACGTCACATTTGTATCCAACGGTTTTCTTGATTCTTGGGGGTTTGTACGGGCTAACATGTTCATATTTTTTTGTTTTTTATGTGGGTATGGAGGGTTATTATTAATTATTAATATATTAGGACTGGAAAATTACCTTTTTTTCTTTTCTATTTTTTTCATTCTGAATAATTATAATGTGATTATGATACATTTCTTAGTTTGGATCGTTAAATATATATCAAGAAGTTAAATCACTCTTTTATCAATATATTTTATTTTATGTTAAAGTTCGATTCACTATTCTATTTACATCCCTGATTTATACTTGATGGATGATATTGCAAAATTTAGCTTGTTTTGCATTAATGTCACCATTTCGTCATTCAACTTGAGCCGGACTTACAATTAAATTAAAGAAGGCTTAGGTTTAAAGGCTTCTCTCGAGTATCTTTTAACTCTAGGGTAAAGAACAAAGAAGTGGACAAATTTAGACCAGTTGAAAGATCCAAGACGAATAATTCAAGGATGATAGGTATATTTTGATGATGGGTGAAGTCAACAACTTCGGCCACTATGTTTTGACACGTAAATGATGATACAATTTGGATAGACTTCTTGGCAACTTCCTCAAGTTTGATTCTTTCTTCAATCAATAATAATTTCTGAAAATCACATCCATTAATTCCTATTTTTATTTTCTCTCATTAATTAAACTCTGTTATTTTATTCAAACCCTGGCCACACCCTGGCTGTCCACTCGAGCCTCTCAACAACTCATTCAAAACTGTCCAACACTTTCAAATTTGTGATGGCCTTGTTTCCGCTTATGTGGTCTAGCATCTGTACTTTTTCTATAAAATTATATTAAGCTCTGTGTATATAGTTTGATTATCAATTTAAAAATAGCCATTGACTATTTTTAATTGATAGTCAAACTATCTTATGGAGCTATAGTGTTTGTGTTATTTTTTAGGGTCGTGCTATTTGAACATAAATAAATACAAAAAATTTAGCAAAACTGACATATGACCCAATCTTGTTTTTCAACATATCACATTATTTTTATATCAACACTAATTACACGCAACACTTATCAATTTTGTCAAATATTTTGTCTCTTTTTTTATCCAACAAGAATTTTCTTTTTTTTTAAAATATTGGCGGACTATCTTTGTTCAATAAAGTGAAGTCATTTAAGAGACGTGAGACTTTTTTCTGTACAATAGTTTGTTTGTATTGAAGTATGAAGATGAATTGACAATTCGTGGTACAGAAAAATAATACTACAGTCCTGTTCACATTATAATTTGGAGTGTGAAATATGAAAGGTGTATTATTGATGCAATTATTATGAGGAAAATGAAGTAGTAGTAATTAAATATTTAAATGTGGTGGTTAAGGGGTAATGATGTATTTAATTGGACATCTGAGATACGTTATTGACTTCCGTGCACAAAGGCGTCATTACGTGCTCCCACTGATTTATTTATACTTGGGTCCATCAAAATAGTTCCCTACTCATTTTTATTAAGTTTGTGTTTGAAGCTCTTTATTTACTCTTTTTTTAATTTATAATTTTATTTACTACTAATTTGATATTTGATTTAATAACTATTTAATTATAATTACACATTTATATTTTTTTACATTCCTAATACACATTCTCTTTATAAATTCAACATCATAAAATGCACAAAAAAGAACTTCAAACACATGCAAAATTAAGAGGTTAATTAAAGGAGAACCATAATTTGATATAAATGAATAAGGAAAATATCGGACTATTACAAGGGGAAGGTAGCCGCGGGAAATTAAACTCTTAATTAAGGGTATGAGAAACAAACTTGTAAATGTAATTAAAACTATTAAAATTAAAGTGTAGTAATAGAAGAGAGATAAGTGACAATAGAACATTATTTAACTTTTATTCGTTTGCTCACGACTTGTATTATGTTATGATATTAGGCA
This sequence comes from Nyctanthes arbor-tristis, assembly GCA_963692815.1. NCBI lineage: Eukaryota > Viridiplantae > Streptophyta > Magnoliopsida > Lamiales > Oleaceae > Nyctanthes > Nyctanthes arbor-tristis. Next base: position 66,078 of record CAVNYN010283249.1, on the reverse strand, counting down.
TGTATTAATCCATTGGTAAGAGATATTTTTCAAAAATTAGAATATCAAGAATGGATTAATAATAAATTCGACGTTTCAAAAAAAAATAATAAATTCGAGATAAGACCCAAAAGAAGAAACGTGTGAGTTCGTGGGCCGGAGGATGGTACATTGGTTTGAAAAACCGTACAGGTACACCCTGCCACTGAACCTTTTTGAATTCCACGTGCATCCACGTGAATCCATTGACCAATGGGAACGAACCTCTTTGCCGTGAACTTTTGTGCTATTTTTGACTCCATTTTCTAACTACCACCGGTAGAAATGGAAATTGATAAATTGATCTTCCCATTTTTCCCCCTTTGCCCCCATTCCTTTTGGACTTTTATGCAATATGCTTCAAGTGTCTTTTACTTTTGTTTTAGTCGAGTATATGTTGTCTAGTCAGACACTAGCCAGTAGTCGCAATGTAATATAAGGAATTATATAGTGTTATGTAACTATGTGGCGTGTCTTGATATACATCACATGATCATATGACCTAATATAGTACCATATATATTGTGCTAGTCATTTTTACACTATACAGTGGTGTATAAAACATCGACTATTAATATGAACACATTACTATTCTAAAAATTGCCTCAATAGTCAGCATCACAACTAATAATACCAAATGTCTAATACTTGATCAAATTATTATCTTGCATAAGATATTTGCTGTTTATTATTAAACACATTTGTTCTTTTCTTTCTTTCCTCTTTTTTGTTAATTTTTATATACATATTTTTTGTTTTTAAATTTTTTAATTTAAAAATATAAGAGATAAAATAGTTATTTGACAAGAGACTTAATGTAAAAATAGAAGGAAACCGTCAATAAGGACTAATCATGTGGTTGAGAAAAAAGGCTAGGGACCCAATGGGTTAAAAAAAATGCTAGAGACCCAGACGAAATAAACTGTAAAAGTTCAGAACGAAATGTGAAAGTAATCCTTTTCATTATCATCATCATCATCATCATCATCATTATAATTATTATTATTGTTTTCTTTCCTGAGTAAGAGGCAATGCATAAATACCATTGGAGAAGCTCTCAAGAGTAATTTACATTCGAAATTAAAAAAAATAAAAGGATATATATATCCAACAAGTTTGCTTTATAGTAACTGTATAAATATTATGAGAAATAATAAGTGTCAAAAGTTATTATTTATATAATAATAAGAGTAATAATGACAAAACTCCTTATTAGTTCGTTGGGTAGTTAGTTCACCTGTTGACATAAATTAAAACATTTCGTGAATAGAATTTTGAGAGTAAAACTACAGTCAAGACATTGACTTGTTTGAGATTTAAATTTTTGAAGGGTCAAACCGTCAACCGGTGGACTAACAGAGATGCATATATCATTACATATATTATGAAAACATAGAGTAAGTATGCATTTTTGCACCAAGCACCGAATTTGGTATGGTTTTGAAGTGAATGAGGAGCTTCTCAATATATAATGCTTATATTAGGACTTGTACCAATACTTCATTTTTTTTTCCTGTTCTCCTTTGAAAGAGGACTTGTACCACTTCATATAACAGTGATTTGATTAAATTTTTTCTATTGGGAATTAGTTCTTCAACTTTGTATCAATGACCATGTAACTGACAGTCAATGCTATAGAATTTTTCAAAAGCCTACAATTCTATACAGTTCTATACAATTGTTACAGTTTGAAGTAATCAAGTTGATACATTAGAATCAAATCAACTACATGTTTGATAAAGAGACAACTTTCGTAACAAAATTAGGTGGTTCAATCTTAGATTGATTGATGGGGGAGTGTTACACAAGGTATCTAACTACCCTTTAGAAAATTGGATATCTTCTACCAAATTCTTGAAAGCAAATCTTTTCCCACAACAACAAAATGATACTATTAGTAGGAGTCCCGTTCCAGGTGTCTCCGTTATAAAAACATCTAGGTGGCGCATATTCCCCACTCATTTTGATTGGATGACATGGACTCACATATAGGTCCTCTCTTTGCCCGAAAACTCATGTGTGGATTGCAGTGTGTAAAAGGAGGGTGTCCCGGGAAGATTCTTGATATTTTTGGTATAATTCCATATTGAGTAGTTATTACCCCGGGAATAGTAGTAAAATAAAATTTGTAAATAATATTTTGGGACAAGGACAAAGATTCACGATTCATAGTCTATGTTTTATACACATCTAGCATTTTATTTTAATATCATCCATTATTTTCATTCAAGTAGTTCAATGATTTGTTTGAAAATTTTTATTACACGGTCCTGAATTGTTGCCAACAAACGAGAAACTCAAAGTTGCTCAGGGCACTAACTGTATACGCGAATCACAATCCTCATTCTAAACTTATTATTGGTAGTTCACTATTAGTTTGTCTTTGAGAGGTTTTTCTTGGGTCGATAATTATAAATACGTTAAGATATCCACCAATTTAATAAGAAAATACCAACTAATATGAAATACCATTATTCTTTATTTGGTACACTTTTTCTATTTAGGGCGTCTCATTTATTTGGTCGACTTTTACGTTCATTTACAATTATGCTTTTATTATTATTATTATTTTTTGAAGCATACATTTGTACCTTTATGTAATTTGGAGAATGCAATATTTGTCTTTTCTAATACTATTCTTAATGCACACTACTAATTTAATAAGAATATTCTGGAAAACTTGTTTGTATAATTGTTAATTATCTTTTTCAATACTGTTCTTTTTTCTTGTGAAAAAGCAAAGTTGATTAAATTAAATACTTCCTCCGTCTTATAAAAATTTGCCTATACCAATTTTTCACGCAGATTAAGAAATATGAATTAATGTTGTTGAAAATTCAACATTTATAATTATTTATCTAATATGCTCTTATTCAATATTGAATCACTCTTATATTTAGTCAATATAGTCATTAAATCAACTAAGGGCATATTTGAAAAAGAAATTATTAACTTCACCCTTGTTTATATAAATAGACTATAATTTGAGACAAATAAAAATAGAAACTAAGTTATTTTTATGGGACGGAGGAAGTCAGTGGAGTGGAACGCACTTAAAAGTCCCTTTAACACCTCACCTGCTGCAATTTTTTAATGGGCTTTCTTTTAGTGTACTTGGGCTCTGAGTATGAGCTGAAATCGGACCTTTGGTTTGCTTTATTTGGGCTATGGTTTGACCCAAATACATCCAAAACGAGTAACAATGCTGCGAGCACAAGAGCCTTGGCCCAAGTAGAGAAATTTATGTTTGTAAACGACGGTTGCATAAGAAAATTAGGTTCATTATTTAAGAAAATTGTTTTTGCACGATTTTTTATCAATTATAGTGGAAAATTAGAAATTATTCACATCTTCTTTTTTTGATTTTATATACTTCTTTATATATGTAATTTCTGCATGGCCTGAACCATGTTTGATAGTCAAAATAGGTCAAGTCTAATTTCATGGAATTATTATTTTCATAGTAATCTTGTCTTTCTTGAATACTTAAATTGATAAAGGGGTCTTGGCATCAAATTCTTCGTATACTCTTTCTTACACTTCAATGGATAATACCAACCATTAAAAATATTATCAAGAATAATTGAATAAGCCATACAAGCTGCATATGTCGTGGGAAAAGTTTTCATATGCACACCAATCACCGTGAGTATGAAATGACACTATTGTTTTTATCACATACACAAACTCTAGCATTTACAAAAAGGATAGAGCTAGGCTATATCCCCTTATCGGGTAACTTTTCCAATTACTTATTATTAAGTGACTATTTATCAAGAGATGGAATATGACATATACACTCAGTCACATGACACAATGGAAACCAGGCCATTATATAGATGTATTGTTAAAACACTTTTTCAGTGAATAGTTGCAAACAATGTCATTGTGATGTGGCACAAGCATCTTCGCTCTCCGACTTATAGTTTCCTGTTCCTTTTTTCTTACCTTTTTTTATGCTTATCTCCATCCTCTACATCATCCCAAATCCACTCCATTGTGACTCAATTGTTTAATAAACGTAGACAATGTCAACTTAAATGTCCAGCATGTCTTTGCCGCCCAAAGTCTTTTTCTTTCTCTATAATATTTTCCCCAGTTTCCCACTCTTCTCTGATACAACCCTGGATCCTTTATTTATTAATTGATCCATCAATTTTCAGGAAGGAAGTTGCAGCAAATGATATCTAAGGGCTCAAATTTGCATTTGGAGAACCTTAGGGGCCAAATCAGAGAAAATTTGAAAAATGGGGCTATAAGAAAGAAAACGTCCACGGGCAGATTTGGGTCCATTTGAAATATATTTTCTTCATGCGATTTACGTCTCACATGTAATTTCCTTGGTTATTTTATTTCTTTGATATTTTTTTATTTCATTATTATTTTTAGAATTGTCAGCTTTATATGATTTCTTTTTTCTTCAAAAAGAAGTTAGGTAAGGTTCTTGTTACCCTATTTAAAGGGGTCTATTGTAACAAAAACAATTTAGAGTGTTTTTGGATGGTAAAAGTTGTGTTTGCTTCGAGATGTTATCTTGTGTTTTATTTTATTTTTCGTGAGATACGTTCACTTATCAAAGAACTTGACCAATTCTTTGTGCTGAGAATTAATTTGTGGTTCATCAACATATATCGACGGGTTTCAAATCTTACTAATTGTTTTAATTGCTCGAATAATTGGTTTTGTCCCATTCTGGCACTAGATCAATTATAGGGTTTCTTGAGTAGCTCGATTTGACTACTGGTTTGCGGTATTCGTCATCCTAGCCAGGTTCGCACCATTTTCCCTTCCCTATATTAGTCCATCTCTCTTTTCCCTTTCCTAGGAGAATTTTCTGGGTCACAAGTAAATTCTTCACATTAACTGTATTCACATGTTACAACCATGGATTTTTTCTAAAACAAAGGTAACCGGGGATTGGAGTGGCTACCCCCGATATCCGCCCTTGATGACCGTCAATGCCAGCCACTCCAGTTTACTATGATTGTGTGGTACAATTTATAATTTGAAGCAATCAAACCAAATCTCTCTTCAAAAAATAAAAAAAAAAAATAAAATCAATTCAGTAGCATGGAATCCACTTCATGTTTAAGAAAGAGACGACAACTTTTGTCAGTTCTAACTACTATTTTCTTGAAAGCAAAGTCTGTTCCAACAAAAATAACAACTGGTGGAAATTTTTGTACCATGTCCATATATGGGTGCCGCTGTACCATCTATATGTGTTATGTGATTGCATGTCAATATGCCACCTTGATATATATAGTCACGTGGTGTGCATATTTGTAGTCACATCACCATATTTATTTCATAATGGCATCTATATATACGAGTGCCAAAAAATTTTCAATAACAATAGTATATTAGCAAAATGTATTAATAGTTGTTACCCAATATACATATACATTAAAAAACAGTACAGGGTCACGTTCCTAAACTAATAACCAAACCAAGGGTTTGATTTAGAATTTATTAACTTATTTCTCAATTAAAATTCTCAATGTAAAAGAATATACATTTCTCAGGCAATCTCTATCTCAGTTATAATAACTCATAACCATATAACTCAAACTCTGTAATAGAGTTGCTCCCTACGAAGTAGAGAACTTTTTCCCACTACTTTTAGAGTTGATAACCTAATTCAATCATGCTTCATGATTTTCTATGTAACCTTAACCAAACCAAAACAAAACAAAATCGTTTGGGTTTAGTTTGATTTTTGTATATATTACAAGAATAACCAAATAGTTATTTTCCTAGAAAACCATCGATTTTCAATTTAGTTTGATTTTCTTAAAATTATGAGCAAACTAAATCACATCCGATCCTCGTACACTTGATAACAAGGTTCACTCTCTAAGAAAATTAGTTTCACTTGAATTTTATGAATTCTAGTCAATAAGAACTTGAACTTGTGTTTCTGTTTCTACTTAAATATGATGGCTAGAATCATACTTCATGTTTGACGGTGATCAAATCTAATTTCGTGGGATTCAGTTTCATAAACACAAGAAGCGTGTAATTTTATGTTCTGAATTACTAAAATGGATAAAAAGGCGTTACTTATTAGTATCAAAATCTTTGCAGACTTCCTGATTACACTCGAATGGCTAATACCAATTATTTATATACGTGTGATTATGTTAAAATCTACAATTTCGTCTGATATAGAGGAGTCGGGCATCGTTTTTATAAATTCTCAATTAGAGTCCCGTCTCCAAAAATTGAACCTTCAACCTAAGGCTTAAACGTCCATATTAGATTTTTGAGGTGATTCTTAATACCACTTGAGCCACTATACCCAAAATCCCTTTTGCAATAAAACGTTGAACTCAAAGCAAATTAGCTATATTATATTTCGATTTGTTGCGACTTGCGTGCGTCATTAGTAGTTAATCACATGATAATTCATCCTTCTAAAAGAGAAGTGTATCTATCACTGGGCCAATTATTATTTGGAAGCAACAAATTTGCCTTGCTTTACAATGAAACAAGAAGGCTGAGAATAGACAACCTTGCGATGACCCAACCCAAGAAAAGAACAATCAGATAAAACCTCTTTTTTTTTAATTTTTTTTAATTAAAAAAAGGAAAAAATCTAAAATAAACTGATCTATTACCCTCAGTTTTTACATTATAGTTCAAGTTGAGAAAGAAAATATTTATTATATTGTTATATAAGTTTGTGAATTCACATTACATCAAGTACCTTTTGTGCCATTAGCCGATAAATATAAAATAAATTTTATATGAATTGTTAATCTTTTAAAACTATATACATGTAGTATTTGTTACCTCATAAAAACTGTAATCAATTAGACCTTAAATTCGAAAACATTATGCACATCATAACTGTTCAGCTCTATTGTATTATTCTAAACTAGACCAGATTTCTTTTATTTTACTTTATTTTATTTTTGTTAAAAAAAAAAAAAAGGTAGATACTTTATTTATATTTAGGGAAAAAGGAAGAGGCAAAAAGCAAGGTGTCACGTTTTAAGCAACCTCTTCATGCTTTACCGACACGTAAGTATTCCGTTACAGGACTTTGTCCCCACGTACCCCAACTTTGCTGCGACGTCGTTGTCTGTCACTCCATTCCATCCTTATCACCGACTTTGATCTCCATATATTCCTTTTTTCTTTACTTTCGAAAACCCCTCTCCACCGTACGATTAATCACCAACGGTCCCGATCAAGATCCCCATCATAATCTCGTGACCCGCGACGCAACTCACCAACCAGCGAAAAGTTCTTTGCTTCGCGTCCTCAATACGAGCATCTCGCGAAAGCGAAATCCAACGGCCCGAATCGCGGTCCTTTTATCCAATCCAACGGCTGGGATTTTATTCATATTGGTAGCTGACGTCAGCCCCTGTGGACTCCCACTACCACTATATATACAAGACCCATATTTTTGTGCGTTGTCTATTTTTCTTCTCCGTTCGACTCTTACGTTTCCGGTGAGTAAGGTTCCAATCTTGGATTGCTTTTGTTTGGGTGAAATAGTTTTGCTTGTGTTCAACGATCCTGTTTGCATTATAAGTTTTTTCTTTTCATTTTTCTTTTTGGTGAAAAAATCGAGGTTTTGGGTTTAATTTTTAAATCCAATCTGCTATATGTGAGCTAAAGGCGTCAGGATGAATTTTTTGTTGTTATTCATTGAGGTCTTTGTTGCCTTGTTGATTTTAGTTTGATTATTTTTCTTTAATTTTTGCGTTTGCTTTTCCATCTTACTTGTCTTTTTGAGTTTTCGAAGTCGTTGCATGTTGACAAGGAAATTGAAAAGGAGGAATTTTGGATGAGAAAGTTGATATTAACGTTGTGTGGAAGCAGAGCCAAAGATTTTCCCCTGTAATTGGGGTGTCAGACATGGGTTTATTCGTTAAGAGGATCGATAATTTTGCATTGCTTATTGATTAAGGAATAGGTAAACGTAATGCAAATTCTTATTTACCCCCGTGTTTTTCTCTTCTGGAAAGAGTAGATTTTTTTTTGGAGGGTGGGTGATGGTTTCGATGGATCATTTTTTAGCAGAAAATGGGACGACTGCACAATTCTTTTATACGGGTGGTGTCAAGAGTTGGTCTTTTGGTCCAAATGCTTAGCATCTTGGGGTGTCGAAAAATGAAAAGATGCTTGTTGGACAAGAAAGAAATATTTAAAATCGCTTCAGTTCTGATCTGTGATTTTTGAGTTAGGAAGTTTAGATTGCGGGAGAATGACATTATTTCTGTCCCTTGATTTTGTTCAACCATGAAAGCATTTTGCCTTTTCAAGTTTCTATTTATGATCTTGTCACTTGTATGAAAGTCTGTGTTGAGCTGATTATCTACTATCTTAAATGCAAAATATAGGTCAAGATGGGAATCGTGTTAAGAGCTGTTGCTGTCACTCTGGTTTTTTCAACTTTGTTGTTTTCTCTTGCCTTTTCGGCATCAAATGATGGGTTACTTAGAATTGGACTAAAGAAGATGAAGTTTGATCAAAACAACCGGCTTGCTGCCCTACTTGAGTCTAAAGAAGGCGAGTCCTTGAGAGCTTCAATTAGGAAGTATAACTTTCGAGGTAAACTTGGGGATTCTGCAGATGATGACATTGTGGCATTGAAGAACTACATGGACGCGCAGTACTTTGGAGAGATTGGTGTTGGCACCCCCCCTCAGAAAATCACTGTGATTTTTGACACTGGCAGCTCTAATTTGTGGGTGCCATCTTCGAAGTGCTATTTCTCTGTGAGTTTTGATTGTTTTCACTTGTCCTTTGAATTGAATAATTTGGGCTGCCCAAACTTTTTACTTGGACAGCTGAACTTACCAATTACATATATTTATCTCTTTGATGGCACTATGAAATTTTAACATGCATGCATGTTGGCGCAGATTCCTTGTTACTTCCATTCCAAGTACAAGTCAAGCCAATCAAGTACTTACAGGAAGAATGGTTTGTTTTATTCACCATCTCAACTTGTAAATATTTATACGTCCTGTTATTCTTTTTCTTAGTCATGAAGCTTAGGTCTTATTGTTTTTAGCTCTTTGGAACCGGAGTTCTTTGATATTAAGATTTCAGTGTCTGAAGCTTCCAGTGTTCCATAAATTTCCTGGGGTGAGATCAAAGAGCAAAGTCTGTTGCCATTCCATGCCAACATTGTTTCATTTGATTCTTCTGTCCAACACGATGAAAAGTTTTATTTTTTATTTTTCTTTCCTTATCTTTTTTTCAAGTAAGGATATATGTGTTTCAGGTTATGTTAGACTTTCATCAGGTGAACTAAAATGATTAAGTTAATTGCTTGATGGCATAAGCCTAATCTAAGCTATTTAGGCATCTCAGGATATTTGTTAACACTTACGGTGCGCTTGATACAAAAAGATAGAGAAGAAAATATTTTCTTACTTTCATGGAAAAAGTTATAACCAGGGGGCATGGGAATTGTTTTCCGGTGCAAATGTGTCTAAATGTGCTTAAAGGAGTTGTACCATACTACCATAGAATTTAAATTTCATTTCCATTTTTCTATCAAATGCATGAAGATGGAAATTTTTTTCCAAGAATTTGATATTTTTCATGGAAAATAAATGCAATAAAACATGCTCTTATAGACAACATTGTTATGCAGGTAAATCTGCTGAGATTCACTATGGCACTGGAGCTATTTCTGGATTCTTTAGCCAGGACAACGTCCAAGTTGGTGACATGGTGGTCAAGAATCAGGTTTGCTAATGTCTTTTGCTTAATGTGTGGTATTTATATATATGTGAAGTGACCTTACCTGCATCTTTTGAGTTCTCAGGAATTTATCGAGGCTACAAGGGAGCCTAGTGTTACATTTCTGGTTGCTAAGTTTGATGGCATATTGGGACTCGGATTCCAAGGGATCTCAGTTGGAAATGCTACTCCAGTATGGTATGAGTTCAGCTCTATTTGACTTTTTCCCTTCCATCTGGTTCTTGAAGTATTAATTGCACCAGTTTCTCTTGCATTTATCTTGATATTGAGTACTGTGAATGTTATTGGTTATGTTATAGGTACAACATGGTTAATCAAGGTCTTGTCAGGGAGCCTGTGTTCTCTTTTTGGCTCAACCGAAATGTGAAGGAAAAAGAGGGAGGTGAAATAGTCTTTGGTGGAGTTGATCCAAATCATTTTAGAGGCAAGCATACTTATGTTCCTGTGACACGAAAAGGGTACTGGCAGGTGGGTTGGATAGATAGTATTCTAGGTGCTAAATGCATGGCTGATTGTTTCATCATTACCTAACTCTGATTCTTTTTTTTTTAGTTTGATATGGGTGATGTTTTTATCGGGGATAAAGCAACTGGTATGCACTCTTTTAAGCCCTTTGTATGTACTGTTGTAAGCAACTATACACTTTTCGTCTAGAAATTTGTCATAAGAGCTAGATTATTTTTGCTCTGATTGTAATATAGCATACGTGACTCTGTTCTTCAGGTTACTGTGGCGGTGGATGTTCTGCAATTGCAGATTCTGGAACTTCTCTCTTAGCAGGTCCAACGGTATGTGTGCTAATAATAGTGCTAATAATATTCTAAAAACGGCTTCTTTCTATTTTTCATTCTTGAAGTTCCTGGTTAGCTTCTTTGGACTTGGGAAATGAGATATTTATAATGAAACACTTGAAGTTGCAAGTTTCCTTCTGCCGGATCACTTCATACATGCTTAAATTACTTAAGAACCTTGAAATTAGCTTCTCTGCTATGTGTACCAGCTTGGCAGTTTCTGGTTTGTTGTTTACGTTGCACCTTTGTGATTCTGTTTCCAAGTTCTTTTCTGGAGCTTCTTGAGAAAACAAATGAATGGCTTATGAGGATGAATTTGAATGGCTAAAGGAGGAAATTTTTGTTCCTATGTTTCTTGATAATTTTTGTTTTCTGAAAAAGTACTTTCTAGTTTTCTGTCTTCTGCTTTAGCTATGCTTATTAACAATTTTAATTTTTTATGTTATTGTACTTCTCATTTCCATACTGCCAATGTTGTATGTAGTTATTGCATCATGATCTGACATATACTGGAGATAAATCGCTAAAATGGGATGGGGCACTAGGTAGCCTATAAGTTTCTAAAGCTCCGGGTGTTGTCAGGGTTTTCCCTTGGCCAAGATTTTAGAAGTTCGCCACACGTTGAATTCCCTCCCACGTACTTTCTATGTAAAGAAAGAAAATGAAATTGTAAACAGGGAGCAAGAATTTAACAAATGTGTGTTCTTTTGGTTATATGTATATTCATTTGTTTATTTTTGGTCCACTGTTTTTTGAGTCATTACATCATTATTTTTGTAATTCAGCCTAATGATGACTATTAATATTATTTTTATTTCATTACTAAATTAAAATCTGGTTCAACGCTAGCTCCGCATCAGCCAATTGTTTCTTGGTGTTCTGGGTAGGAAATAACTCCAAAATCGATTATCAATATCTTATCTAACGCTCTTCCCCTTTTTTCCTATTTTCTAGACTATTATCACCATGATTAACCATGCCATAGGAGCCACTGGAGTTGTCAGCCAAGAATGCAAAGCTGTGGTTGACCAGTACGGTCAAACAATTATGGATCTTCTTCTGGCGGAGGTGGTACCCGACTATTTTGGTTTTATTTGCTTCTTTTATATATTATTGCAAGTTCATAAGTTCAGTTGCGTATTCTAACAGTTCCTTTTTTTTTGTTGGCCCGGTGCCTTGGTTTTCCTCTGAATTAAACAGGCTCAGCCTAAGAAGATTTGCTCCCAAGTTGGATTATGTGCCTTTGATGGAACTCATGGTGTTAGGTTAGTGTGCGCCTCTGACTCCCCACCAAAGAATAAAAGAAAAAGGAAGGAAATCTCCTTTCTTAGCCATTTCCTTCAAGAGTTGTGCTGCCTCCTGCAGAAGTTTCACTTTTATCCATAATGTTGAGATCTTCTGTGTATGTCTCCTGACTTTATCTTTTGATGTTCTGTATAGCATGGGAATTGAGAGTTTTGTGGGTGAAAAAGAAGGTAAATCGTCAGGGCTGCGTGATGCTATGTGTACTGCTTGTGAAATGGCAGTTGTTTGGATGCAAAATCAACTCAGTCAGAACCAAACTCAGGATCGAATTTTGACCTATATAAATGAGGTAAATAACATCAATTAACGACTGTCAATTCTGTGTCCCGGTCTTGTGTTGATGCTTGACACAAATGAATTTCAGCTCTGTGAGCGGCTGCCTAGTCCAATGGGAGAATCAGGTGTGGAATGTGGAAGCCTTTCTTCTATGCCTTCTGTCTCCTTCACTATTGGCGGAAAAGTTTTTGAGCTCTCCCCGGAAGAGGTTTGATTTAAATGCTCAAAATTTTGCTCAACTATACTTGCATTGCTGCATGACCTTCCAACTTGAGATTTGGACATGGTGGTGAACCTGGCATAGTTTAGTCATTCCATCATATAGACCGTCCAAGGAATGGCCTGGTGGATTAGTTCAACCATAGGGTAGCATAAATTCATAGAACGTTAAGATATTTGAATTCACTCATTCTAAACTTGTTTCCTAGCTTCTACTCTATGGTATTTCATTCTTGCCTAACAGTGTCAATGGAGCAGGGAATACCCGAGCCAAGAGGGAACAGGCCCCGAACGGGTTGGGGATCCCTGGATTTTATTCGGAATGGGGCGGGGATGATCCTTGAAGTGGGGTGGGGGTGGGGATTGCCGTCCCGCCCTGTTTAAATTCAACTAATTTTATTTTATTAAGTCCAACAATCTCATTTTAGAGGCATTTAATGTTTACATAGTTTGAATGTTTTAATAAGGAGGTTCAGTGGTTTTAGTTTTAATTTTAAGATTGGATGTTTGAGTGGTTTTAATTTAATTACTCCCTCCGTCTCAGAAAGATAGCCCACTTACCAGTTCGAACATGTATTCAATGTTTCATGTCCATATGTACCCGTAATTAATTATTGTTATTCAACTACTTATGCGTTAAAAATATTTCAAACAATTAATGAGATATAAGGGTGTATGTGGAAAAATAAGGTAAAATTTAATGTTTTAACTATATTAATTATCATTTTCTTAAGTTATGTGAAAATAATTACTGGACTATTGTGGATCGGAGTGAGTATGATTTTGTAGATTGAATTCTCCTTTTTTTTTTTTTTGGGGGGGTGGGGTTGGGTACAGACATGTGATTGTGGTTTTCAAGTATATATTCAAATTGTAAAAATGCACATCTTGGTGTATAATTTGAATCTATAAAAAGAGTTGTCGGTGATGAACGGCATCCCTGACCTGGCCGTCCCCAGCCCGAAATAAATGGCTGGGGAAATAAGTGGGGATGGGGCGGGGATACGGGGACGGGGTAGGGATAGGGGTCCTCGCACCATTGCCATTCCTACCGTGTGTTTTATTCATTGGTGTCACAGGTAAACTAAGGAGACTGATTATTTCTGAAGTCAATGGGGGCATAGCCATGTTTCCAAATTTGCCGTGGACAATTCACCATATGTTGCACTTGGACCAATTATGTAGCAATTCATTGACTCTTTCTGGCTTGATCATGAACAGTACATACTCAAGGTCGGTGAGGGTGCTGCTGCACAATGCATTTCTGGTTTCACTGCATTAGATATTCCCCCACCTCGTGGACCTCTCTGGTAATTTTATCTTTTTATTATATATATCAGACAGTATTCTAGTGGTTGGTTACTTATGGTCCTATGGTATTATTTACATGCAACCATTAATGTGTTAAATGTGGTTTGCAGGATTTTGGGAGACGTTTTTATGGGTCGCTACCATACTGTATTTGATTATGGGAAACTGAGGGTTGGGTTTGCCGAAGCAGCTTGAGCGACCCTTGTACTTCATCTTTAGTATATTTATCATATTTTCTGTTTTATCAACGCAAAACATTGGTGTTGCTTAGACTCTGTTTCATGCTGCTGTTCTGCTGCTTCAGTCCCAGATCATAACTTTGTAAATATGAAATGTTCAATGTTTCTATTATCATATGAATGAATGGTAGTGGCTGCTGCTGCTTGTGTATATTATCTGTGGCCCCTAGTAGAAATTGAACTTCTCTCCCCAAGGAGTGGGTTTATTGTCGCCAAAATTTTGTTTTGTTCATACGTGATTAGTCCCGAAATGGGACCAGACATTCCTTATCGCTAGCACATCCGGATTTTCAGTCGCACGTTTTGTTATGGTAGGATATTATTAATTGGTTGGCAAATTGACCCTAACGGCATGATATTGAAATTTTAAATTTATCCGTGTGAACAAACGGCGTGAGTTTTTGAAGGGCTCGCGTTTTCAAACGCTGGGGTCTCCTAGTCTGGATCTAAAGGTTGGGGATAAAACTAGTTGGGGTCCCTTATAAAGTGTGTGGCAACTCAATGAGATTATTAAAGTGTTTGATTAAAGTGTTTGGTTAGAATGTGGATTATAATTTAAATTATAATTTATGATGTCGCATCATTTTATTAGTTGTTTTTTGTAAAAAATAAATAATTACAGTTTGACTTTTATTTTTTGATTTTTTTAATGAAATGATGCTGTGATAATCCAGATTATAGTCTGTATCTAAAGGCTAGGGACAAAAGTGTTAGTGGTTGCAAAGTTCAGGGACTTTGGTGTAATTTACACAGCCCCATGAAATAAATTGGGAGTTTCCATTTTTATAGACAATTTTTTTTTCCTCAAGACTCTTATTCATTCAGTTGTACACGAAGGCCTCATCTTTGCTAAAAATCACAGTTTCAATCTATAATAAGTGGAATCGGATTGCCTGATTCTTGTTCATTGCTTGAAGTCTTTTAATGAGTTCCACCCTAAATTTCGCTATTCTCAACTTCGTTATTCTTAGTCAGATTTCTTTACTTTTGGTACAGATGGATTGTGGTGTGTGAAGCTTTGTTTAGCCTAAGGCGAACAAAGTTTCTTACTCTATGGCCACACTCCTTGTCATATGGGTTTGAATGTACATGGATAGACCGTCCTTACTTTCTTTAGTTGGCAGCGAGCCATAATGTTTAATGAATGTCATTTTCCTCAAAAAAAAAAATGTGGTGATGGGGTGGGAGGAGTTTGGAAATACACGAGACTGAACATAACTTTTCAAAAATCAGGCTACCAATCACATTTATTATTTAGAACATTGTTGAAGAATGATGTTCATCATAAACAGTCCGCATTTCTAAATATATCTGAATATACTCAAATACATCTAGGTGCATCCCCAATTTTTACAACTGCAGGCTTCTTGTTTTTAAATTTCATTTCCTTTCAAGTTCTCTTCCCTTATTCTCTCTCCTCTCTTGCTAATGCTAACTAAAGCAACCATCCATAATGTATGGTAATATTTAAACACTTCCCAAAGGTGCTGTTACAGCACCTTTTACCCCATGTGGCATGTATTGATGGATACACACCACAAGGATTTGAAATACACGTGGCGTGCATTAATACATGCCACATGGGGTAAGAGGTGCTATAACAACACCTCCGGAAAGTGCTTGAAGATTTCCACCATAATGTATTGCAAAACTCAGGATCTCTAGTCTGCTTTCAAGTTCCTCAATGAACAGCCAATCTTATCCGCCGGAGGTACGTTATAAACCGATAAGATGATTGCTTCCAAATGCAAGGCTCAGGGATATCTAGTATGCATTCTTTCAATTTTCTCAATGCACGCCAATTTTATAGTAAAAAGGTATTGCTATACACAGCCAAACAAGAGAAAATAGGGGAAAAAGGCTCATGATTTGAAAACCAAACATCAATTGTTGCCGTCATTACTAATTAAGCCTTCTGGCTATCAGAATTTTGTAAATTATCGATCTACTGATTGCAATTGACTTCGAAGGTTCTGATTTTCTTCAAGCAATCGGTCGTATTCCATAAGAAATCCCTCTGACTGTTTCTTCAAAGCTGCAACCTGGGCTTCTGCATTGCTTGCCTCTTCTGTCTTCACAACAAGTTCTGACTCCAGCTGCCTGATCCTTGCTCGCAATGGAATCATCTCCTCTTCCAGCGCTTTTACTTCTTCAGGAGCTGGACTCTTGCTGTCCTCAAAAGCTCTGTTTTGTTTCTTTGCAGCTTCCATGGTTTTCCTTCGTATGCGAAGTTCTCGGATATAGTGATGCAATTTATCAATCATGAATGCGAGGAATAGGGAAAACCCTACATGATAGGAAATTCATTAAATTTGGCATGACACAAAGCAGTGAGTTGAAACTAGTCTTAACATTTGAAGCAAAAGAAGATGACAAAACTAGCATTAACGATTGCCTTCATTGCCAGAAAATAGAAATCATACAGGAACAATCACGAAATAAAAATTTCTGAAATGGAGACCTAATATCAGTTACAGCTTCAGAATTCTGTGAAGAGTTCTAATTGGCATTATCTTACAGACTCCTAATAGACAATGGTAATTATAATTTATCAAAGTTGCATCATGTAAAATCAAAAGATCTAAACAGTTAATAAAGGGGAAAAAGGAAGGAGCAGTATATCTATCAGATGCACAGAATAACCTAAATTAACTGGTCCAAAATACTGCAAATGAATATTGCTTTAACATCTTGGAAGCAACGTGGCAACATGAGGCTCTTACAAAAAGAAAGATGATAGCTAAGAACTAAAGTTGAAAAAAGGATATGAATGTGAGAAACATCTCTTACAAAATTTGATAAGTAATTTTCAGCATTATTCATAACTCGTTGACACATGTTGGTACACGGTACGACAGCTTCAATTACATTACATCGTATGATGATCAAGTTAATACACTAATAAAGGCGGATTATAGAGTAACATGAGCACTTCAGGAGAAGTCACTTTAGGTTGGAGAGCCAACATGGAAGGCAGGCAAACCTCCAAGATAGATTGGTAAATTTCATCATTTTCTAAGGTTTCTTCAAAATAACAGGAGAAGAAATACAGCTTCAAAGTGCTTTCTAGAATATCACTTTCTCCTTTCCAGGAGAATGATAAAATAGTATCATGAAAACAGTAGTTAAAAACTTGGGAACCAAATGAAGTGCCAAAAGCGGGAGGAGAGAGATGAAAATCTTCATTCTCAGCTTTCACATTGATTATCAGAAATTTTCCTTCTGAATAGTTCAGTTGAGACAATTCAAGACAATGAGGTTTGCGATTGGCGTTCAAATTAAACCACATTCATTTGTCTAATAAACCATTGGTGATAATTTACTAAGAACTAAAATATCCTTTTTAAGGATATAACAAATTTAAATTTGCAAATTGCGAAAATTCATTTCCACCCTGAAATGTCATATAAAAGTAGAAACTTTTTAATACAATACTAAAAGAATAAGAACAATGTAACGGTCTTCAATTAAATGGTCAGAGCAGGATCCTATACCCCTATTCTTGACTTGTACGTCCAAGTTCCAACATGGGTGCTTCCTTCACAAAGCAGAGCCCGAGCAACAAAGACATAAACAATGGAAGTCTAAAAGATTGGCAAAACGCAGGATATGGGCATAATTTGGAGCATGAAAGGTTTGACATTGTGAAGTATCCACATAAATCACTCTCACACAGTCTGAGATTTAGGCTCACTTAACTTTTTGTTGCTTTGGAATGTAATTAGTATCTTACTAGCTTATGTAAACAACCAGGTCTCACTGCACTGTATATAGTATGAAATAACTAAATAATAGTTTGTACAGATAGTCCTAACATAAATGAACAATGCTGAATTGAGTGATAAAAGAATCATGTCCAGAAAATAGAAATCCGAGAATAAGTGGGGAGAAGACTGTGCTGAAGACAAAAAAAAAAAAAAAAAAGGCAAAACCTTCTCAACCAGCTCACATTTAATACTAACTATCCGAGCTAAGACAAAAAATCTAACACGTATTTCACAACCTATCGCCTATGCAAAGTTCTGCGCACAGAAAAGCTTCCATCAAAATACGAATCCAGTCCGCAGGTAAGCCGTGTTGAAGACGAGATTTAAATAATTACATATATCAATTCTTTCAAATAATTTAATCTTTTAGAAAAGATCATTAACATACCCATAAGCGAAGCTTCGAGAAGGTGCTTAGCCAAGAGAATCTGTTCCGTGGGGTTGATGTCACCATCTTCGATCCAATGCCGCTGGATCGCCATCACATTGTAGATGCTCGACATCATCACCACAAAGACCGTACCAGCCACAGTCTTCACCACGATCGGGCCACGGCCACGCTTGACCCGGTCCAGAGCCATTATGACCAGCTTCCTGAATGGCGTCTTGAACACGAACATCACGATCAACGCCATTTCGGCGAAGATCAGAGTAAACAGTAGCTGAATCATTTATCCGGTGGAGATTTTTTGAAGAAGGAGAAGAATTTGGGTTTAAAATCGGATAGAAGCAAAAGTACACTTGTGGGTAATGAAAAGTGGCGCAGTGATCGAAGAAGGAGACTGGGGTTTTCTCTCCCTGACGTGTTTTTGGTTAATTGGTTCACCAATAAGTTCCATTTTTATTTTTTTGTTATAACTTTCTGTTATCTTTTGTGTCCAAATAGGAAAAAAAGTTTAGGTGCCGTTTCTGTTTTTTGTTCTCATTATGCATTATGAAGAATGTTTACTATTTTTTGATTTCATTCTCTATTTTCTAATTTATTAAAAACTCGTTCTATTTGTATTATCTAAAAATTAATTAGAAAATAAAAAACTGAAAAACACATTCTGTTTGATATTTTCTGAAAAAAATTTTATTCACAAAACATACAATAGAAATATAACCCAACATCTATTTCTGTAATGATATATAACTAATTGTTTATGTTACATTCTATTTTAAATTTAAATATATTGAACAAAATACATGCTCTTGTTATATATCAAGTAAGCTATAAATTCTTAACCTTACCAACAAATATAGTCAAGGCATATTATTATTAGGGGTGGGCGAAAAACCCGAGAACCGGCCAAATTGGACCGACCCGAACCGGCTCGGGTGGGTTTGGGTCAGTTTTTTACTGTTTCGGGTTGCACATGGGTCCCCGGTTTTGACTGATCTAACCGGTCAAAACCAGTTGTAACTGGATCGATCAACCCGGTTCGGTTAAAATCGGTTTAAACTAATCGGTTCAAACCGGTTTGGTCAAAACTGGTAAAACCGAAATTATTATTAAAATTTTTTTTAATGTTTCCTAAAACTAAAACTAAAAGTGTATTAGTGTATATGTGTATTAGTGTATATGTCTACATGTATATGCGTATAAGTGTATATAGTGTATACGTGTATTAGTGTACTAGTAGCATTAGTGTATATGTGTACGAGTGTATATGTGTATTAGTGTATATGTGTGTATATGTATATGTGTATTAATGTATGTGTACTAGTGTATATGTGTATATAGTGTATATTAGTGTATATAGTGTATATGTGTACTAGTGTATAGTGTATATGTATATGTGTATTAGTGTGTATATGTATATGAGTATTAGTGTATATGTGTACTAGTGTATATCATGTATATGTGTATTAGTGTATATATATGTATATAGTGTATATGTATATGAGTATTAGTGTATATGTGTATCTTCCTTTTGTTTGCTATTTTTTTTAAACACTTTGATTTTAAACAATTGTGTATTTGTAAGCTTCAAGATAATATTTTCATATTTTTTAAGCGTTTTATAGTTAAATTTAGCATACGGTGCAAAAAAAAAAAAAAGATTTGAGCCTCAAAGCAGTAAAAACTGTTTGTCACACAGAATGGGCTGGCCCAAACTGACAAACTGGCCCAACCCGATCCGACCCGGGTTGGGTTCCCTGGCCGGTTGGGCAGGTTTTGGGCCAGGAATTGCCAGCCCGATTTTTGCTCGGGTCGGTTTCGAGTTGAGCTCCAACCTGGCCCGACCGACTTGATGCCCACTCCTAATTATTATTAATAACGTTTGCCGACATTCGAGAAATATACTTAGAAGTTTTGTCTCGTAATTAAGGCATAAAAATAGCAATAATTCCACTTAATTAAAATAGTCACACAGAGTTTAGACTCTAACAAAAAAAAAAACAGATTTATGACAAAAATAGCTAATACAAATCGATTTATATACCCAAAAAAAAAAAGATTTATTTATAACGAAAAAAAAGATTTATATACAAACAGATTTATACATTTATACATATATACCCAAAAAAAAAAAAAGATTTACAACAAAAACATTTATACATTTATACATATACAAACAGATTTATACATTTATACATATACACCCAAAAAAAGAAAAAAAAAAAGATTTACAGGAAAAAAACAGATTTATATACGAAAAAGATTATTTGCACTTCCCGACCGAAGCCATCAGATTACTAAAGAACAATTCACACCAACACACAAGATATGAAGATCTATGACTAACCGAGAATGGATTACACCTTGTACTTTCTCTTAAACCACCCCCAAACAGATCGGAAGAGCGTCGAATCAACAAACATGCAGAAATGTCCAAAATCCAAAGCCATATAATCTCAGATATGCCATTTACATAAAGGTTCAAGGTGTAAACGCACAAAGTAGTAAAAAAAAAAAACAATTGCTTGAATGCTCTTCCGATCTAGGAAATAATCTGCATGAATATCTGGTGAATATTATGATGTCAGTATCCTCTTTATTCAAGGATATCTTTTTCACCGAAACATAGATTTATATACAAACAAATTTATACATATACACCCACAAACAGATTCATTGAAGAGCATTCTCTATCATAGTTGTCGAAGTACTTGGATTTTCCATTCTTTCAAAGACCCATAAATATCCATACAAGTAGCAAGCAGCAGGCTTGTTGAGGGAGAAATGCGGGATACTGTTTTGTGCGGTACAAATTTGGTAAATCAAAGATCTTAGCCTAAGTACAAAATGGAAATACCTACTTGAGGGGTATGATCAAGGGACCAAGAAACCTCATTGAGCTCTTCCTTTCTAGAATCACCACAGCAACATTTATTTTGCTACAGAAAAAAGAAGCCAATCAATAATAGTTAGAGCGGATTGATTGTGCAGATAGAAGAATATGAAATATTAAATACTCCACTACCTGTTAACAAGAAGTTTTCTAATCTCAATTCTCAAGGGTATTACTCGAAAATGAAAAATTACTAACATCATATTTTATGTAGTTGTATTTATCTTATTTAATTTAATTGTTTTCACAATGGAACTACCACAAAGATAGAATGGTTGCTTAACTCAAGCAAAACACGAGCTTAGGTGGCGAATGTATAGCCTAACAGGTTGACTCATAGTATAACCGTATAAGAAAATAAAACACGAAATACAACAAAGTGATATGGATTACAGAAGATTGCAAATCCCTGTTTACTGATCACAAAAATCATGACAAAAGCATGATTATATTGCACTTTGAGGCAAAGTTGCATTGCCTCCCAATACAAGCAGTAAATTGCTATTAGCATGCATGTGCTCCAATGAGTTCAAACACCAAAAAGAGAAGGTTAAATAGGAAAAAGTTTCTAATGAGAAAGTCAACTAAATCAAGATATTCAAGACGTGTTTGGTAAGAATGATTACAGAGCAGTATATGTATTAACTATTAATTAAGAAAGAAAAAGAATCTAAAATCTTATTAATTAAATATTCCAAGTCTTTAGTATCTGGCACCAAACATGCACTTAACTCATAAAATTGCCAATTATAAATGAGAATCCATGAACAGTACATGACCATTTTACTTGGAAAGACACTAGAGAATAGATAATGCTTACCACTGAATTCCTGACTTCATTTGCTACTGATTCTCCAAAAAGCTGCTCAACTAAGGACATAGCAAATTAAAAATGGTGCCAGCACCACGACTAGTAGTTAGCTCTCCAGAAACTTGAATATTTGTTTTGACAACCCAGAAGGTCGGAAGCTTATCCATAAATGCAGAATGACATGTTGTCAAACAAAAGAATTATTTAACCAAATGGACCTCACTGGATAAATTCCTAAGCAAAATTTTCAGTTCTTCATACATCCTTCCATACATCCTTTCAAGGTAAAATTAGAGAATATTTTCAAACCAATTATTCTGCAAGCATCATTCATCGTTTATGTGATACAATTGTCATACTCAACACTATGTTGATTAAAGACTTGTGACAAGGAATCAAACTGTTAAAGAATGAAAATCTGTTAAGGAATGCTTAACACTATGTGTAGAGGACAAAGTATCTTTTAAAAGGTAGTTTAATAAGTAATAACATATCAATCAGCAACAATGCATAAAGGTGAGGCATTTGCCATACAACTATGCAAAAGGCAATATTCATTCTTTTCCTTCCATTTCTAGGATTAAAACAGCCTCCTTACAAGAAAAACATATGAAATGCTAGGTAAGTGTTGAATATCAATCCAAGAATAATAACTTGCAAAACTTAGAAGAAATGATAGTTTATATGCTTCTCAATTAGAGAAATACCCCAAAAAAATCGCCACAAAACACATTCTATCACTACATTTGGGCTGTTGGTTGGAAAATTTACCTGGCTGAATATGTCCTCGCCGGAAGCTGCAGCCGCGCCTGCTACTGAACGGCTGCTGCTGCTGTTGGACTTCTTCCCGCGACTGGCCATCTGCTGTCGGACGCCGTCGAGTAGTCCCCAACCGAGAAAAAAAAAAAAAGAAAAGAAAAGAATTAACAAAACAAGGAAGACACAGAAATAAAACCGACAGCAAAGTAAAATAATGGTTGAACCTAGGAATGGCAATAGGGCGGGTATACCTTCCCCCGTCCCCGCCCCGTTAAGAAATCCTCCGCGCCCATACCCGCTTCAATCGGGTACGGGGCGGGGTTGATTCGAAGCGGGTACAAAAAAAATACCCGTTACTTGCCTCGTTAAGAAATAATTAAAAAAATATAGAAAAAAATGGAATTAAAACTATATGAAAAGTCATTCTAAGTATCATGTCAGTTTCATCTTTGACATCTAGCTTCGAAATTTCATAAAGAACAAAATATTTTTTTCAAAAAAAAAAGAAAAAAACCGGGTATCAGGGCGGGGGCGGGGTGGCCAAAACTCGTCCCTGCCCTGATAAGATTTCGGGGAGAAACGTACCCGCCCCCGATACTTAACGGGGCAGGTATTACCCGCCCCATTCGGGGCGGGTACTCTCGGGTATCGGGTAATACCCGTCCTATTGTCATTCCTAGTTGAACCAAGCTTGGGAGTTAGGGCAAAGTGATAAAACCGAAGACCAAGGGGCGAGAACCTTACTTGAGGCGGGGATGGGCAGTGGCGATGGGGGTTTAGACGAGGGACAAACCCTAGGTGGGATTAGAAAAGTGTGAGATGAGGGAGGGAGAAGTAGAAGGCGTGCGATTTGGGTGTCAACCGAGCGTTCACACTTAAGAATCCACGGAGTGCCTTTTTGGGCCTTCTCGTTTTGGGTTGAGAACATGAGAACGACTTTTTTTCATTCTCAATTTTCTTCTTTAATTTGGCAAGCCGTTCTCGTGTTTTCATTCTCGAAAACGGTAAACAGAACGCATTTTTTTCGTTCTGACAAAATAAAAACAGAAAACACTCTGAAAACGACAAATAGAACATGCCCTTAGGTATTTTGTTAGGGCACTATAAATCAATGAGAAACTTACACGTGAGTGTTTGAACTCTATTTTTGAGACGAGTTATGCTATATGAACAAAATCACATACAAAAAATCTATCAAAACTGACACATGATGCAATCCTGTTTTTCAACACATTACATTATTTTTCCATCAACAATTATCACATAACTACTTGTTAATTTTATCATCTTTTTTGTATATCTTTTTGTCCATTTAGATTTTTTCTTTTGAGATTCTAAAACTCATGTGTGGGTTGGTTATTGATTGGTCTAAAGTACTTAATAGGTACTTTTAGAAAACCGGATATTTTCTTCCAAAGAACACAACTATTTTGTATAAATGTACTACTATCTGTAGTTTCTTCTATAGTTAATTTCAATTTTTAGTGGCTGAATTTTTAGTGAAATTTCAATCAAGTTAATCAACTTTGATTCACACGTGATTCATTTTGTTCATCTCATTACCAAGCTTGGCAACACAATCTTACGTGAGTATTAAACGTTAATAGAAATTTAGTGTTCTACAGGTTGAGGCAATATTCGGCCACCTAATTAGGTCATAACTTATGTATAAGATTTGAAGATAAATTTGATTGATTATTATGAGGGTATATTAAAATTTTTGGGTAACTTTGTGTCATAGAGGGACTATGGTTAATAAACGTTGGGATGCCAAGTTTGCATCTATTAAAGTGAATTGAAGTTTGATCTGTATATAATAAATAAAAGTTTATCTCTATTGGCATTTTTTTTCAAAAGTACCTTATTGGCAAACTATGTACGTGTATACTTTGAAATAGATATATTTAATAAAATGAGTTAGAGAGATTTTGTGCGATGAGTCCATGACTAAATTTTATTCTAAAATAGAATTAATTTGCTAATTGGGATTGAATTACAGATTCACTTATGTTAAGCTGCCTAAACTAAACTTTCATACCTTGAATATATATGGCGGTGGAGTTAGGCAATATTGGAAGAGTAGGTCGGAAAGGTGAGTCGTATAGTACACATGACTAAATTACTCTTTATATATAATTTTTTTTTCAAACTAAAAAAAAAGGTCCAATTTGGGTGGGGAGGCCCACCATGGCCCCCTAGAAATATATATACATATATATATATATATTTATTTATATAAAACTTAAAGGTAATAGTTTATTTTATAATTAAGTATAATTTTCGACTTTCGTAAATCTACCTTTTAACCGTAATTTTGATCAGCTGTGAAGACAGATGTTTATGCAGAACTTTGGGCATTTGTTTTCACGAATCTGCTTTTGCAATCTGCCAATTACGAGATGAAGCATGTGCACAGCCTCCTTTTTTTTTTTTTTTCTCCAAATCTTCTTCAATGCTCACTCTTTGATTTAACTCTATACATATATATACATATATATATATATATATATTAGTTTATTAGACTCTGTGAATATCGGACCATCGTCTATATCGTCTATGCTTGCAGGCCTGAGAATTATTGTATTGGCACCGTTTTTTCTTCTTACTTTAGTTTCATCTTTAAATGTCACATATTTATCCTCTTATTTTCTATATTTATTTATCAGTCGGGGCCAGATGGGGGGGTTGGGTATAATAATCATTTTAATTAAAGAGTAATAATGTCACTTGTTATATCTATTAAAGATTCATTTCTACTAACACATGATATATTAAATGAATGGATAATTTACACTTAACGTCACCAACATTTCAAGTATTAATAGATTACGTCCATAACTTTTATTTTTCTTTCTCTAGATCCTCAACCTGTGAAGAAATCCCTATTTTAATCTCTAGCGACGACAACTGTTTATTTCTTCTATTAAGTGGAGGTATTACGTTAAAATACAAAAACTGAATATTTTAATTTGAAAAAAAGGGTAAATTTCACAAAAAGTCCACAACCTTTGCACTTTGAATCCCCTGAGTCTCTAACCATTTTTAGCACACTGAGTCCTTAACCTTTCATAAATGCACACAAAAAATCCCTCATAACGGAATCCATCCAAAGTTATATTAAATGATTGAAGAAATTACCTTTATACTCTTATTTTTTAAATTAAAAAAAGAGTTTAAAAATTTAAAAAATATAAAATAAAAAGGGGAAAAAAATCCCGCCACACCCAACCCCCCATCAACAACAATTTTGGCTGCCAAAAATGACAGCATTTAGGAGGTCAACTAGCCGCCAGAATGTTGCCATTCGGCAGCTTAAAGGGATAAGCCTCCCCCTTTCGTCTGCCGAAAATGGCAGAGAAATTGGGAGGGGAGACTCTCCCCATTCACTACCATTTCGGGCTAGATTGCCGATGGGGGTTTGGGTAGGGCCGGGTTGTTTTTTTCCCCTTTTTTATTTTTATATTTTTAAATTCTTTTTTTTTATAATTTAAGGAATAAGAGTATAAAGGTAATTTCTTTAACTATTTAACGGAATTTTAGATGAATTCCGTTAGGAGGAATCTTTTGTGTGTATTTATAAAAAAGTTGAGAGCTCAGAGTGCTAAAAAATGTTAAAGACCCAGGCGATCAAAGTACACAAGTTGGTGGCCTTTTGTGAAATTTATCCAAAAAATAGGGAGAGGGAGACTCCCTCTTTTTGACTGCTAGAGCCAAAAAGTGAGAAGAAGTCTCCCCCTTCTTATGGCAGCTAGCAAGGGGGAGACTCCCTCTCCCAAAGGCTGCTGGAAATGGCAGCAAACAGCACAGAAGGTAGACTCCCCCAGCCAAAAGAGAGGAGTCCTCCTCCCCCTATTTTTCTTTTTTTTTAATTAAAATATTTAGTATTTTACCTTAATACCCCCACTTAACAGAAGAAATAGACGGGTTCTGTAACTAGAGACTGGAATTTCTTCAAAAGTCGAGGACCCACATAATGAAAAATAAAGGTTAGAGACGTAATCTAATAATATTTGAAAGGTTGAGACGTTAGATGCACGTTACCCTAAATGAATATATTACATTAAGAAAGTTAATCTTATGTCAATCTATTTGATATTAGTCTTAATTATTGTTCTTTTGTTTAAAAAAGTAAGGATTACTAAAGAAAAAAAAAACCAGGGGTATAAATGTCAATTTAATGAGAATAGAAACCTTATGTGTGAATTTATAAAATGTTAGGGATCTATGGAATTGAAAAAAAAAACGAGAATCTAACTAATACAATGAGCAAATATTAGGGACTATATGTAAAATTTACCCTTATTATTATTATTATTATTATTATTATTATTATTGAAGGATCTTCTCTCTCTCTCTTCCCACCTAATTTTCCCTCCCTTCTCTATTTTTCCCTGGCCACGTCATCTAGTGTCAACATTGTAGCATTAGAAATGCTCTTATGAGATAAGTCCTCATATAACATTTGCTTCTACAAATTTCATAAATAATAATGAGTCCCGCTATTATAAGTCACGGGCGGTGATGACAAGACTAATGTACAATGACATTTATAACACTATCTTATTTTTCCCCAAATTAAGCATTCACGCAATGGATGGACCATGTGTGGAGAAATAAATATGTACATTATAAAACTAACGGAACTAAAGGCAACATTCAAGAATATTGTAGAAGAAAAGAGAAGAAATTAGAGAGGAAAGTTTACTCTTGATTGATGATTAAAATAAAGCATACAAGCCCCCTATTTATACATACATGCAAGGGCAAAATGATATATTATGAAACACGACTTTATAGTTAAAATATCCAATATTGATAATGAAATTACAAGTTGTAGATATATGTATCTAAGTAACGATCCACTTACGTAGTCCTTCATTTGATATATTAGAAAGTCACTTATATGAATAATTCACTTCTATATATTATATTATAATTCACTGTTATTTTGAAAAAGACAATTTCATTTTATCCAATAATAATCCACCTATGATAATTAACTTGTTTACAATAAGTCGATGAATTCATAAAAATATCATCTTTTGTGTCACAATACGCAGCCATTCATACTTATCATATCATAATTACACGTCATCATTGAGGTTACCAACGTTAACTAATAGCTAATGGAGTTCAGTGTAGTTTTTTTGTACATAACAGAAGTGAAGTGCCCCATTACGAAATTAGAAAGAATATTTTGTACTTATACGGAAGAAGCCAATCATGCGTGTCCGATTTTTATGGAATCGTCATCCGTTTTGCTAGATTGTGAATTTTGTTACTCTTTCTCCTTTCGAAGTCCAAACAAGAGCCAGAAAAATTTTCAATTTTTGGAAGATTTCACTTTCTTGGGATCCAACGCAACACATTCGAGAACCATTCACGAAATTCGTGGTCCCCTGTAAATTCCCAAATAGATTCTTCATATGTATCTTTATATCCACTTAATCTTCGATATATTAACTTTCAGAAAATAATTTGCAGGATTCTTGATTTTTTTCTCCTGTAGCTCCACATTTTTGGGACTTTAGTTAGTTTGAACTTAATTTTTTGCAGATGAGATCATCTGAGCCCTAATGAGGTCAGTTCAAATTTCACTTACATCTTCTTGATATTTTGCTGTATTTAAGTATGTGACTGTTCAGTTTATATAAGTTTAATTTTTCTGTCAAACTTTATACTGATGGGGTTTGGCAACAGGAAAAGAAATTAAAGAATGAATGAATTACAATAAATTCAATTTTTTTTTTTTTTTTACTTACCTTGACAGAATCTATATATATTTATCCATATGGAGCTTTTTTCTGGATGGTTACAGTACATGACTTCCCCTTTGATATGAATTTTTGCAAGTTTAGAATTGAGAACTGAGAGGCTGGAGGCATATTAAAGATGAAACTAGAAAAGCAATCTACTCTGTATTTCCCTGATGAGATTTAAACTAATTCATAATCTTTGATGATGATCTGATTATTGCTGATGCTTGCTCAATTAAATTTTCAAATTGAGTTTATTTATTTAATTGTATTATTATATTGGAGAATCTGAATATTTATTTATGAAGTATAGTAAATAAGCCAATACACATTTGCTGTTGTTTCAAGGTTTTAAATTTCATGGTTCCACGATGTTCTCTGTTCACGTTCCGGGGGCCTTTAACGGTTGCCAATTACATTTGGACACAAACCTGCTGCATGAGGCTTCTCCTTGCAAGTTGATACATGTTAATTCTTTGGTTAACACCATCAGTTTAACAAATCCCGTTAGGGGTTGTAATAATAAAGGAATGCAGAGCTGCTCTTTCACAGGAAATCTTAATAATCAACTTAAGATTCATGTCTTACATCAAAACACTTCCAAGATATCACTGGTGAGCATTCTCTATGTCAACCTTTCCCTGGACATGCTCACAAAAGAGAGAGATCTGTCAATTACAATTCATAGCTTTATTAATTCCTAATATCTGCTTGTTTTGGAATTGTTCTAGTGCCAATCTAATTATTCCACCTCACCTGAAAATGAATATCGATCTTCACGTAATATAGCGATCAGCTTGTTTAGGCGATACAGGAATTTCGTTGAGCGTGGAGGAGCTGAAAACCTAAAGGTATGTTCATCTGTTCTCTTTTCTCTCTTTTCTCATCTGTTCTCTTTTCTCTTTGGTATGAGACGAAATTCTTTTGTTATTAATAACATGGTAAGATATGACTATTAGGAGTTCATCAGTGCTGGTGTGAACGCGTATGCCTTGGGTTGTACTGATGAAGGCTTGAGGGAAGAACTCAATGATATGAAAGAATCTGGTGTTGAAATTGATGCCATGCAAGGATACAGTGGAAATACAGGCCTAAAGTCCAAGATTATCTCCCAAGAAGTAAGTGAAGTTTTTATCCACAAAAATTTGTTACTTGGATGGTAAGATGTCAAAATATTACAAAAATGTATGTGACACTCATCACGATTTGACGTTACTGTTTACAAATTTATCGGTAATAAAGCCTAATTTTCGCATGAACAATCATGTATACAGATGGTCAGTGGCTTTATGTAATCAGTGGACAGAATTTTATAGATTTGAAAACTCACTATCAAAATTGTTGATTGTGGGTTAGGCGATGAAGTTGAATGGAAAACACCGTTAGCACCGGACAGTTATATGAAAGCGACATGAACTAAACTTGTTAGCAGTGCTATGTAGCAAACATCAAACATGTCTTAGCAATTGTCCAGATTATGCAGTCATATTGAAAGGCGTCTGGTCCTTTATTGTTGCAGTTATTTGTAATTGTTGCTCCTATGAGAGGGGAGTATTTGATATCCAAGTAATGATCTGCAGAAATGAATATTGTCCTGAGCTACCTAATTCTTGTGCAGGTTGACGAGTGTATTCTCTGGTTGAGCATTGTATTTATCACTATTCTATGTTCCCCACAACCAACCATAGTTCGGTGGTCATCTGCTCCCCCAGTGTCAGAGGAAACGATGCTCCAGTGGAAGGGCTTCTGTGCAATCATAGCAAATGCATATTTCATGAGAGGAATGGCGTGGTGAGCTCCTGTTAAAATATTTCCTTATCTTTTCATTTGAATTAACAGATTGTGTTTGGTTTTCAGCCTTAACTCATTGCATAAGACTACACTATCTCTAGTAATTAGTGCAATAATATCTGGGTTTCTCTTGTATATTCACATTTCCATCAACATAATAATAATGCAACAATATCTGGTTTTTTCATTTATGTCGTTTTTTTAACAACTTGAAGTGTAATACTCATTCATCGTTCATGTTTGACCTTTGATATGAACAAGCATGGGAAGTTAGAGTGATGGTTTTGTGCTTTCTTGTGTAAATTAAGGCTTCCTGTGAAGACTCTCCAACTAGAACAACTGGCAGTGGCGGGTTATGCTGAAGAGCCATCAGTCGTAGCAAGCCGAATGAGACTAGTTTTTAGCACACTTGAGGTCAGGAAGTAATTCCTATATTTTGATCTTCTTTTATGATTCACTAAAAGCATGTTTGGCTGTTTGGCATGCGATACTCAATTCAACCAGGCAGAACAATGAACATGATATTAGATGCATTTTTTCCCCGATTACTTGCAAATATTTTTAAATCTAACTTGCTGAATGTGCGATAAAGAGTAGAAGTATTGGAAAAGGTTTTTCTCAATGCAATCTAAGTCACCAGTGGATGTTGACATTTTATGATATTCAAGTGGCATATGTGGGTCTGATTTTCTCATTGTCATTACAGGTTGTGAGTCCACAGTGGCCAAGAGTATGATGTAGTATTATTTCACATGAAAGTGAGAGGAAACGGTTTGCACAGAAATCTGGTCCATTTGGGAGTAGATGTAAATCTTTGTAAAATATTACTCAAGACAGCTCTATCACTGCCTTCTCTGGTAGGCATGTAAGCTGGACATGATAAAGTGCTGAAATTTTTCACGCATAATGACTGGTTCTTAATTCTGCTTAGAAGCCTTTTTAATAGTGATTTTGATGCGTTAGACTATGAAGAAGCACACAACAACATTTAATTAGAAAAAGGTATACAAAGATACTTGATATAAGACATTTTTTTTTTTATAGAAACAATAGATTATAACTGGATATCACTGTTGAAATTTCAAATTAGAAACTCAGCATTACAGCATTTCTGTATTCTGCTATTTAATTAGAAAGCTATATTAGCAAATTATTACTTGTCCCGAAAGGTCCTATAAGAGCATTATAATATAACTGCTGATGAGAAGCATCTTGCATCGGAGAATTCAGTGCAGGTTTAGGGCAGTTCACCTCCGAATCCTCCATCAGCTCCACCACTGCTCATTCCGCCGGCACCACTGAATCCTCTGCCCATTCCTCCAGCACTACCAGACCCAAACCCAGTACCTCCGGCGCCAGCGCCATTCCCAAATCCACCGCTACCGAGCTCTTCGCCCAGGTCTCCGGTGCCAGCACCAAAACCAGTTCTTCGACCAAACCCTGCACCCACACCCCCAAAGCCAGAGCCGAACCCACCATGACCACCTAAAGGCCCGTGGAAAGGAGGAAAATGGGGGAGAAGGTATGTCTTCTGTTCATCTGCTGCATTCTTAACAACTGAAAGGGTCCTTGCATAGACGGTGCAAGCAAATGCATAAATCACAACCAGAAGGAGAATCTTAGATGCCATTTTTCGGTACTTGAAAGACCTCTGGATGAGAAGATTAGTCTAGGAGGAAGGATTATATAGCCCAGATAATTGGGGAAAAAATGTTTAAGCTCAAGAAAAAGATCATCTAAAATCCATGTTTGAGGGGCAGTTGTAGTTACTGATAAATTGCAAAGGGGGTCAATAGTGGTAATATGATCTTGATGATCAACCTAATTCTGACCAAATGCAAGTGGGAATGTCAAATTCCATCTTAGATAAAAGTCAATTAAAGTTTTTGTTTTGCAAATCTTCATTTTCCTCTACTTCAAACGGAAAATGTAATTAATCACAAAATTTTCAACTGATTGAGGAGGCGTTTTAGTCAATTACGTCATTGTTGTGGCACATGCAGAGTAAAATTTCTCGCCTTTCGGACTAATCAAAAAAAAATTCTAATATTCCAAAATTATCGAAATTCAAAAACTCAATATCCCAAGGAGAAAAAAACAAACAGGATCACCGCTTGTCAATGTTTAATGTTAGAGTATATATGTCATTAAATAAATGGTGAAGTACTGAGCGCTTAATACTTCTAGAGCATTTGAAATTCTCTCCTTAAGATAGCCAATGCTTTACTGCAAAACTCCCTATAAATTAATCATACACAAGATTGTGCAAAACTCCCTATAAATTAATCATAAACAAGATTGTGTATATTGTGAAGTTATCAAGGGATCCTATCTTGCATGATCTATAGACTCGATGAATAATTTCGTTCCTTCCCTAATACCTCGACCTTACTATTCCTGTAGAATTCAAAGAAGAATGGGTCAGGTTTGGTCTAAGCAAGTCGCCATGTACAACAAACTTCGAGAGATAATTTCTCCAATTATTTTGGGGAAAAAAAGCATACAGAATGACCAAAAGGGCACTTTTACTTCCTCCAAAAGTTGTTGTCTTTGTAAAAAGATGGGAGTAAAACTTTGTTTCATCCCTTCCAGCTAATAAGCATAGGGTACCTGACCTTTTTCTCTTCGTTTCCTTTACAACCATGTGACGGGGCAACTACCAATGATCCATAAAGTACAAGGTAACAAACAAATTCACCATAAATCAATGGTCATCTTGTCTGAAGAAAGCCTTGAAATAATTCAGCTGTACCTTCAATTCATTTTTTAGCAAAGGAACGAAAAAACCCAACAAAGAACCACACCCGAGAACATCATGGGCAAATCCTGGATCAACGAATCGGAGAATCTCACAGCGGTCGCGCTATTTGCTCTTGTCGAGCTCACTACTTCGTGCGTCTTATTGCCCACCTTTTTGCTGCATGGATTGTCATATATTTGTCATTAGATCAATATTCACTAGCTAAATAAGACTAATGTTATAAAACCGACCCGAGCGTTGACCTAATAATAAGTAAAGAAACGAGGGTCTAAGGGCCAGTCTGGATTTTATAACCCTAGTTCGTCTATGACATCATTCTTGCTAAATATGTCATTGGGAAACGAGAAAGACAAAGGACAACGGAGTCCCAACAAAGCACTGAAATATTGGTTACCTTCCAGGAAATATACAATTCCCGTGACCTGCATATACCCATAAAGGGAGACAAGTTTAGATGATAATTTCAGAATATGCACAAAATATGTGGAGCCACAATTTACTAGGCTATAAATTTTCTTCAGAAAGTATATGTAACTTTGAAGCAAAAACTGCTTATGTTCTGATACCATATCAACTTGTATTTTGCATAAACCGTTAGAAGTAGAACAGAACTATTTTAAACTAAGTGCACAATTAATGATAAATGTGTCACAACAGAACGGAGTATAATCTGAATAAGTTTTAGAACTTACTTGGATCACTTGTAGTGATCATGGCAGCACCCTTAAAGTCACAAGAACCTGAAGCCTTCTTTTCTTTCTGATAATAGTTATCAAATGCATAAGAAGCATGGTTATACACATTATTAGGCTGATAACAACTTGCCCCTGCTTGAATCTCTGCACAATTTGCTCTCCCCGGTCCACACGCCCAGTCCAACGCACTCTGCAACGTCTTTGTATCAGTCCCCTCTGTGGCTACACAATATGTTTGGTTCGTGGTATCATTAGCCAAGAATGTGCCACCGGCCGATACATGAAGCAAGTAAACAGGGGTCTTGTTCCCATAAAACAGCCCCCAATTCGCCTCCGAGATGGGAGGAGACCTCAAGTCTTCATTGAACAACTCATATATGTACACACTAGACGTGATTTCAGGGTGTAACGGCGTTCCACTTCTATCAAGAATATGCTTGATCAAATTCGAATTATACGTGTTCGAATTGTCAATTGTTGCATAAGTCTCCTTTGAATCTCCCTTTGAGGGCCATCCAGTTTCAGTCACAAGTACCTCTACATCTGTGACATTAACATTCTTGATACAGATATAAACAGAATCAATCATGGCATCAATAACATTAGTGTAGTGCAGCAGAGTATTGGAATCAACCATTTCTTTAGCCGGTGTCAAGGGCTTGAACAAAGAATTATCCAAAGGGACTACCCCCTTATTCTCCATAAACACATAGTAAGGATACAAGTTCATCATCAAAGGTGATTGGGTTCTTGACAAAAACCTCAACAATTGGGAAATCACAGGAGTTAAGCTCTGGTTGAAAAAGGCTTGGGAAGGTGGAAATGAGTCAAGAACAACTGAAAATGAATTGGGAGTCGAAATCTTGATTTGGGTATGCAAATTTGCAGCCACTAAAGCACTATACAGAGACTCAATTGCTGGCATAAGCAAAGGAGCAGAACTTGGAATAGTGGTCAAGACTTCATCACCCACTGCCACGGCGGTTATGAGAGTCTCCGGATAGTACGCCGCCACATTCCGGCCAATCCAGGCGGCGGCGGTGGCGTTGGAGGACCCAATTGCTAAAAGCTGGTTGTTGGGCACACTTATAATGACCCTGATCTTGGTTTTGGCCAGTGCCTTGAGAATCTTATCATCAGCATTGTATAGCCTCACATGAGTTATCTTTTGTAACTGCAGAAAATTAACCAATTCTGGAGGTGAAAGCATGTTGGAAACATCTGTACCAATGTTAACTCCCACATATGGTTCATCTTTGCCCTGCTGCAACTTAATCACTGCAGAGACAGTACAATAAGACTTCCTATCATACAAAAATACTACAAAAAACGGCTTTTAAACATGACCAACAACATTACTACCATAAATAAATTATCAAAAAGGTGTGTTCTTGAGATTATTACCCGTGGACAGTGATGAGGGAAGGAGAAGAAGGAGACAGAAGAGGATTATGAACTTAGTATTTTCCATTAAAGAATGACATTGGCGTTTTCTTGATTACACAAAAGGAAATTCTTGCAGTTTTTGAAAAGAGAAAGAAAAGGAAACATTAAAGGAAGCAACTTTCGTATGGATTTGCAGGGAAATGGTTTCTGAATGCTGCCGCCTGAGACTATAATGGGCGTGTGGACCGACCGACATTGAATTCTACTATAAAATTGATGGTTTTGGTACAAAAGGTGAGTGTATAATAATAATAATAATAATAATAATAATAATAATAATAATAATAATGCTCTGAAAGGCCAAAAAGAAAAAGAAGAATTAAGCATGGAAATAACGGGGTACATACTTCCTCGAGTTATACTGTAGGGGATGGGGCTGGCTTCTGTTCCCCATCCGGGGACACTTCTTCGGTCCAGCCTGGATGCCACAGAAAAAATTTGTCTACTGTGTACAGTTGGAGTAAAATTTGCCTGATATGAAAAAGATGGGAGATTTTTGATAACGCCCAATCAAAGTCTTAGTTTTTTTTGTGGCCTCTCATTATCTTTTATAGTCATATAGCATAAAAGTCTACAATGTCCTTTAAACCTTAATATAAAATGTCTTTATTACCCAAATCTGGAAAAAGAAATCTAAAGCTCTGAAACGATTTGATGTTGATTCTTCTTTGATCTTCCTCATTCCCATTGTCAGTGTCCCTCTCTTCTTTGTATCTGCTTCTTTTACATTTTTTCTTCTCGTCTTGATCTATTTAAGAGGGAAAGAAACCCAACAAGATATATAAGCATTGTACATGTGAATTAATGTCTGTAAAATTCAAAACTTGTTTCAAGATATTTTAGCATTGCTATTAAAAACCCATTTTATTACATGAAAAATTTCTGAAATGATTGTGTGTAATCAAATTATTCAATAATTCAGTGTATACTCTCTAAAGTTATATAATCTCTTGTCAGACATTTCAATAAATAGCTCTATCTCTAATTTAGCCTAATAATGGTTGCCAATTGAGCAATCTGTTAATAGAGGCTCATTTTTATTAACAGAGGCTCATTTTTTGTTAACAGAGACCTCATTTTTTGTTAACAGAGATATCTTTTAACAAGGTTCTTTTTTGTTAACAGAGGCCCCCTATTTGTTAACAGAGACCATTTTTTGTTAACAGATACATCTTTTAACAGATGCTTCTTTTTGTTAATAGAGGTCCCTTTTTTGTTAACAGAGACATCTCAATTTTTTGTTAACAGATGCCCATTTTGTTAACAGAGACATCTCACTTTTTTGTTAACAGATGCCAATTGTTATTAACAGAGACCCCTTTTGTTAATAGAAGCATCTCACTTTTTTGTAACAGATGCCCTTTTTTGCTAACAGAGATGTCTTTTTTGTTAACAGATACCCCTTTTTTATTAACAAAGACATCTCACTTTTTTGTTAACAAATGTCACTTGTGTTATCAGAGACCCCTTTTTTCGTTAATAGAGGCATCTTTTAGCAGAAGTTAGATAAATAGAAGCATAGTTGAACGGACAGATTGTCTAATAGTCCTCTATTAATTTCATTTGGTTAAACTAAATAAATACATGCAATGATATTTTATGAGATTTAAAATATACATCTAATGATATGCATTGTCATTTAGTTTCAGATATGGATTCGACGATATGGATTAAAGTTTCTTGCGGAGAGTGGTTAAGTGATAATGAAAGAATATGGAGTTGGAAATAGGACAAAAGGTATGAAAGAATTCTGAATGGGCTTTCCATATCCACATAAACTTTGTTTACAGAAGTAATTGGCAAAGCACAACATCTGCTTAGCATTGATGTGACGTTACAAAAAATTGAGTTGTGGTTTTTTTCCCCCTGAGAGTGACCCGACATTCTCTTTTCTAGTTATGATCAACTCAGACAATGAAGTGCAATGTTTTTTATCTATTGTTAGACATGGCAACTATATTCCTCTGTGTGTGACACTCTTTCCTAAAGGTCAAGTTGAATCCCATGTCAAAACACACTATGATCCAGTTGAGACAGAACCTATGGCATCTACTAATATAGTTGAAAATGCATATGAATGCGGTCCTTCTCGGACTGGCTTTGAAACAAATGATAGAAATGGAGTTTAACACTACAGAGATGGTCATTGGGACAGTATGGAAATAGAGTGTTGTAATGATGTTGATATTCATCTAGAGAATGTAAATGAGCCTAAAATAGTTGTGTGCCCAACATATGGACAAGAGATGCAAGATG
The DNA here is from genome assembly GCA_963692815.1 of Nyctanthes arbor-tristis. Classification (NCBI taxonomy): domain Eukaryota; kingdom Viridiplantae; phylum Streptophyta; class Magnoliopsida; order Lamiales; family Oleaceae; genus Nyctanthes; species Nyctanthes arbor-tristis. Next base: position 28,867 of record CAVNYN010283249.1, on the reverse strand, counting down.
ATCGAGAGCAAACTATGTGTGCTAATGATTGGCAATTGTCTTTCTCATCTCATAGTTTACACATTGTTCCAGAAAAGGAAAACTTGAAAGTTGACCTAGTGTTTAACACGAAAAAGGACCTTAAGATGACAATATATATTCTATCATTGCAGCACAATTTTGAATTCAGAGTGAAGAAATCAACAAGAGTGTGCATACCATAATTTACATAGATGAAAATTACAAGTAGAGTTTGCGGGCTACAAAGGTAGGATTATGTAACTGTTTCAAAGTTTGCAAATACACACGCGAGTACACATGCTCTATAGGCATTCATGACAATAGCTATAGACAAGCAAAATCCTGGGTTGTTGGAACATACAACTCCAAAGTTTCAGAATCCTAAAACAGTATACAAGTCTGCTGATGTCATTAATGATATTCTACATAAAAAAGGGTCTCTGTTCATACTATTATATACTTCTGTTTAAGAAAAGAGATGCCTCTGTCTAAATAAAAAGATGCTTCTGTTTATGGGAATAAGAGTCTCTATCGACATAAAAAGATCCTTTGTATATGGAACAAAAGTCCTCTATTTATGGAAAAAAAGAGGCCTCTGTTACGAAAAATATACCTATGTTTATTGAAGTGAGACCTCTCTTTATCGCAAAAAAGCCTATGTTTATGTCTAAAATAAGGCCTCTATTTACGAAAAAAATACCTCTGTTTACAAAAAGGAGGCCTTTGTTTACTAAAAAGAGGCCTCTGTTTATAGAAAAGAGGACTCTGTTTACTAAAAGAGATGTCTCTGTCTAAAGAAAAATAGGCATCTATTTATAAGAGAATAGATGCCTTTGTCTATAGAAAAAAGGCCTCTGTTTGTGGAAAAAGAGGCCTCTGCTTACGGAAAAGAGGCTTCTGCTTACGGAAAAAGAGGCTTCTGTTTAGCGAAAAGAGACCTCTATTTGTGTGAATTTGTATAAAAAGATGTCTCTGCTGCAATTAGAGATAGGACGTTTGGTGATTCCAAATAACATCGATACATGATCTTGAAAATAACAATACCAGCTCCTTCGTGCTATACTTAATAAACAAATTGGATACGCCTCTTTGACTATAGATCGGTTTCTACTGACATTGGGGTATGTTATTACGCTCTGTAGTGATGATGGCCGTGATCTGCTCAAGGTTCTATTATGGTCGTCGTTCAACCTTGTGAATTCCATAACATCAGCATTATATGCGATCGATAGCATACACTTAGCGTTTTTGATCGAGCTTGATGATTGGCTGATATGCTGATCAATACTAATACGATCACATGATCACGTAAGATTGCAATGTTAGTCGAAGCCATACAATCGCCAAGCTCGATTCGAAACACTAAGCATATGCAATCGATCGCATATGACGCTGATGTTATGAAAATCTCAAGGTTAGACGACGACCGTAAAAGAACCGTACGAAGATCATGGCCATCGTCACTACAAAGCGTAATAACATACCACAATGCCAGCAGAAACCGATATATCGTCAAAGAGGCATATCTAATATGCTTATTAAGTATACCACAAAGGAGCTGGTATTGTTATCTTTAAGATTATGCATTGATTTTATTCGGAATTACCAAACGTCCCATCTTGAATTGCAACAGAGATCTTTTTGTATAAGTTCAAGCAAACAGATGCCTCTTTTCACTAAATAGAGATATCTATTTCGTAAAAAGAAGCCAGCCATACAATCATCAAGCTCGAGCTGAAACGCTAACCGTATGTCATCGATCGCAAATGACGCTGATGTTACAGAAATCACAAGCTTGAACAATGACCATAATAGATCTTTGTGAAGATCATGGCCATCGGCACTATAGAGCATAATAACATATCCCAATGCCAGTAGAAACCGATCTATCTTCAAAGACGCATACCTAAGATGCTTATTAAGTGTAGCACGAAGGAGTTGGTATTGTTATCTTTAAAATTATGCATCGATTTTATTCAGAATCACCAAACGTCCCATCTCTGATTACAATAGAGATATCTTTTTGTACAAGTTCACGCAAAATAGGCCTCTTTCACTAAACAAAGGTATTTCTTTTGTAAACAGATGTCTCTTTTTCCACAAAAATAGGCCTCTTTTTCTATAAACAGAGGTATCTTTTTCCATAAATAGAGACCCAATTTTATTTAAACAGATGCCTCTTTTCGATAAATAGAGGCATCTTTCTTCCATAAACATGTGCCTTTTTTCCCATAAATAGATACCACTTTTTCTATAAAGAGAGGCATATTTTTAATTTAGATAGAGGCATCTCTTTTTCTATAAAGAGAGGCATCTTTTTTAACTTAGACAGAGACATCTTTTTTTTATTTTAGACAGAGTCATCTTTTTTCTTATAAACCTTTTCTTATAAACAGAGACCTCTTTTTGATAAACGAATGCATCTTTTTTAGCAAAGAGAGGCATATTTTTTCCATAAACAGAAGCCCATTCTATTTAGATAGAGACATCTATGTTTCTAAAAAGAAGCCTCTTTTTATTTAGACAAATATATATCTTCTTTTAAACTGGTTCCTTTCACAAATGCGCAGTTCAACTGAACAATTTCCTGTATATTAATCACCATAGATCATTTACACTTATCAATGCTCATGGAAGCAATATTTACGTTACAAGTGACTTCTCTTTGCACAATCAAAATTTGAATAACATGAATCCAAACGTGAGAAATTGTTACCCAATCTGGTCATAGTCTAGTAAAAATAATTAGGCAGCCAATTTTGTCCTCCATTTTATTACGTGTTGGTTCCGCACAAGCTTCAGGTCGAGGCCCGCAGTGAAGAATTCTATGATATCATATATGTGTCCGAAGCACGATGCCCTTAACAGTTGTTTACATTCCTCATTAAGTGCATTATACACCTCATCCAATGTCGACAACCTAGAAAACACCGATATTGTGCTCTTGAATCTGTACCGTCTTTCCACAACGAACCTCATCATGCAAGCAACTTATACAGGTTACAATCTCAAACATTAAAAAAAAAATGTCAGGTAAAATAAGATATTATACATAATTATCTCTATCCCAACACTACAATCACAAAAATTGTAATTTCTACAAACTCACTTATCAGAAAATCGAAACAAAAAAGGGCCTCCTGGCTAAAAATTGTTACATACTAAAGATATTGATGGTGCATAGGTCAAATCATATCATTGCCATTAATTTGTTTTGTAACTCAATTCAAAAGATTTAATGTTAATATACATAAACATATAATTAATTTTCAACGATATTGTACTTATGTCTACATTAACTTTTGTTTGTTTTTCTATAACAGTAATCTTGGCCTTCAAAAAATATTTACATTTTTAAATTGCATTATTGAATAGTTTTTTTCAACGTGGGTCGATTACAAGTTGCAAAGAAAGCTCCATCACACAGTTGTAGGGTTAACTGGGGAAGATACAATTAGAAACCACATTATTGATCAATTTCATACTATTTAATTCAAGATTCATAGAAATTATCGGGAAAGATTAATTAATTGTTTTTGCACCTCTACACTGAGAAATGCAAAGGCAGAGCAGCACAAAAAGAGAAACTGGAGGAAACATATAATGCTATTGCCAATCATCCAGTATCGAAGATCTAAGATCCTACCTGCTATGAGTATCTGTAGAGTTATTTCCTTCCTTTTAGCTTACAAAAAGCCTAATATGCATTAAAATGACTTCCGACAAGCATCCACCCCTTAATAGGACTACGTACATAATTATCTTACTCCTATCTTGTAAAACACAACCACGAACAAGATCAATCAATTGTATCAATTGCTCTTCCGATCTGTTCTAACTGCTGGAAAATCCAGATAAATGAGGCATGAACGTAATTCCATAATTTTCTCTTACACGTGAACCTTGTTTGCTAATCTCATAAACGAAATAGTAAACTCAACAAATCAACAAAAGAAAAAGGAAAAAAATACTGCACAAAATGACCCATTCTTGATACATTGATAGATAATTCAACTTGCTTGCAGGATAGCCAAAGTACCACAATTCCTGATTATTGTTGGAATGCCGTTACCATAAATATATGCTATCGAAGAAAATATTTTCTAAGTTATATTTGTTCTATAGACGAAATGATTATAAGTTAATAGAAAAACATAAAATTGTTTAAACTGTATAAATTTCCAGTTTCATCCTACAACTACAATTTAGATATTAATTTGTTTAGATAATTAGCAAGCTAACTCAAAGACAATACAAATTGCTTCCTTTTTGGTACAATTCTTCTCTTAATAGTAGGGTAGAAAAATAAAGATTCTGACCGTAGCTTCTAGCGAAGGCTTAATTTGAACTATAACACGCCTCTAATCCTCTTGCAACACCAAAAAAAAAAATGAAAAAAAAAATTCTCATGCAAAACTCCCAGTAAAGACATCAATCTGCACCTCCTCTTATCGATTTTTTACTCATGTTTCCATTTACCTTTACATGTTACACGGTAAGAACTAATTGGCACCATACCTGAATAACATTCTTATAGAATCATGAATGCATTATTGATTTATATGAGTATAGTAGGAATAGAGATCTAGTTTGGCTCTTCAATTTTGATCAATCTGGTTGAGAGGCCACCTATTCAATTTCACTATGATCAAAAGACAAAGTCACATTATCTACTAAACTTCCTTCCGCTCTTTATTTTGTAATTGATTATCAATTGCAATCTCAGCTAAATTTCCTTAACCTCCTATCTAACTGACAATTAAAGGAATACTTGGTTATCGTTGTAAATTTTCAAGGTTATAAGTTTGTATAGTCATGAGTGGAGATTTTGTAGGTCCTTTGAAATATGCAATTAATATGTAGTAGTAGTTAAATGAGTACTTTGAGTTGCTATTGTCTGATATATCTCTGTGTGATTGCTTCACACCAATAGCTGATAATCTTCTCTGGATAGTTATTCCTTTTCACTTTGCTAAAAAGTAAGTTAATTTCAGAATAACTCATTCTTAAAATAAATTACTTATTTCCTAAGCTTACTGATAAATCATGGAGGAAAACTGCCTTGTTATCCTTTATAATGATTTTATTTTATTTTGTTATTTGGGATATTATCTTATGTTTGAGAGTTCACAAATGCTATAGCATAATTGACCTCTCTTTCCCCCTTCCTTTTTCCCTTATGTTCTTCTAGAAGTTAACGATGGACAGATGGCAAATGATGGTTTTCAGGCTTTTCAGACCAACTTTAGAATGTTCCATTAGAAGTCCAATTATTTCAAAGTTCAAAGCCATTCCATTTTTTGCCGATCTTTTTTCTTTCGTAAACCTGAACACTTGTAACTGTTCAATTAATTTCATAGGATCCACTGTACAATAAATCTAAGTCATGATGAGTGCAATACATCAAGAATGAGAATTGTATGAGAACTGAAGGGGAAAGATAGGAGGAAGGTAGAAATGGAAGAAAAATAGAACGAATGAAAAAATGAGTGAATTAGTAGAATCCTGGAGAATCATGTTATGTCCATATTTCAAGTTTGATATACAATGGAAATTAACAACTCCATATATTAAAACTCACCAAGAAAACATCGAAAATAGTAATTGTCAACAAATCATCATAATTATTTCAAGTAATCATCTCTATCAAACATCATGATAATCTCCATGGTTATCTCCATCAACAATTACAATACAGGCATGCATTTTCAATCAACCTAGTGTTTTGTTATTGTTAAAAGGTGAAACTCAATTAGTATGATAAAAGAGAAAGCACAATATAATAGGGCTAGGCAGCTGTCCTGTGTGCTAATCAAGTCTTTAAAGCAGTTGTCAAAGTTTGTGTCTTTTGAGGTGTTAAGTGATACATTATACTTCCCAAGAGTATGATATATGATTGCCTTGTTATTTTATCTAGTTTGTAGTCTGATTATCGTTGCAACATTTAGCATAAGATTTAGCATAAAATTGTAAGATATTATTAGCACCTCACAATTGTATGCACTTTTAAAAACATCATAACTCATTAGCCAGGCTCAAAACTCTTACTAACAGCAGCAGCATCTTCCTCCAAGAAAACAAAAAGAATAGCAAAAGCTCCAACAAAAGGAAAAAAGTTAAAATCTTTGGTCAAATTACACTGTAAATAAAATTCAAGGTGAAATTAACAATAATAACATAAATAGAGAAAATTGACAATGTTCAATCCTTCAGCTGTAATCTGCCATGAGCTCAGGTTTTCACAATTCTTCTTATCCCAAAATCCATTTTACAGCTGCAACTTTCTAGAAATTCCCTAACCCAAAATTTCCTATTAACATAAAATTTACACAATCTGATTTAAAGTACAGATATGCTATCTTACCTTCAAACGTTTGCCCAATTTCGTCTTCACATTCCCACAAAACTGATGAATCATAGAGAGCTTGAGAGGTTGCTCGAATTCTTGTACAAAAAACTAGCCGTAGAGGTGCAATTTCAAATTTTAGAGATGGATATAGTGACCGAGTCGTCTGTTCTTCGTGGGGAGAATTGGGTTTTGTCTCCTCTGTCGTTCATTCTTCAGATCTAGCCCTTTGTCTAAATTTTCTTTTTTTTTCTTTTTCTTTTTTTTTTTTAGGGTGGTCAACTATGATCAAAGAGTCAAAGGGCCAAAAAAGTAGAAAAAATGGGCTACCTGGCCATTTCGACTAATTTCCACTAAAAGGATGGTGTAGTGCCTGCAAAAAATAACGTACGCTATGTTAACATATCTAATGCCTATATGGTAATATACTAATGGTTGATTTAAAAAGCGTCATATATGACTTATGAGGATATAGTAAACATATAAAAATGACGTTTCAGCATATGTCTGACAGATGGGAATTTGGAACCATACTAATTAATATTAGAAATGATTTAACATATAGTGTCATAGTAGTACCAGATAGTTATGTTGCATAATATCAATCACTGATATGCGCAAATCATCACTCGCACAAATCACATCAGTGGCTGAACTTATGTTATACAATTTTTCTTGTGTCATAACGGTACCAGATGCATAGTGTTAAATCATCTGACGTGCTTGACGTGTACTATCTGTCACATCACATTATACCCTGTGACGTAGCGTGCCAAACACATCTTACGTGTTACATAAGTATACGGGGACATAATACTGCCAGACATCTAATAGGAGATTATAATTGCCATTTCTAATATTAACATACTTATATTAAATTTTCAGTAGTATACCTAAAGTTTATGAAAACTGAGTTCTTCCCCCTTCTCCTTTCTTAATCTCAAGTGATTTCTTACTATGGCAAGATCTTAGGCTCGAATCTTTGCCGCTTTCTGAAGTATCTCAAATTGTATAAAAAAAAAACTTTCAACAAAAAAAAAGGAAAGAAAGTGATTTCTTATGCGCACACGCGCACACACACATATTAATCTGAAAATTTTTAAACACTTCTGAAAGATAATGTTCTGACACCTCAATCTTATGTGGTTGCATGAGAGCATCTCCAAGGTGTAAGGTAGATTACTTCCTATGTGATTAGAATTATTGAAAATTGATATAAGTTATCTCCAATGGTTATGTGAATTGTATCAAGTAGCAGACGCTTGTGAAGATATGAGTAGTTGATATATTGCTAGGGAAGAGAGAAAGAGAACAAATAAGAGAATTGATTTACATATATACATTGTTTATGACATTGTCTACGGGCCACAATAGTTTTTTTAAATGATGTGGCAAAAAAATTCTCCAATAGACATTTCATTAGAGATGCTCTGAATGCACGCCACATCAATCTACGTAGCGTATACAGCGTCAGAGCTAGGAAAGGTTTTTTTGGGGAGGGATTTTATGGCAACATTTTTTTTTGGGATAAGGTAGTGACAGGAAAGATAGAAGAGGAGCAACTGTAGCCGAACTCAAGAACTCTTACACGTGTCAAAGTAAAAATTACATACAGATAATACTTTATGATTTTAATAACAATAAAAACAATTATGAAAGTCAAAACTAATTATCAAATATAAACAATACCTAGTAAAGAGTAAACAAGTTATTCTCCAATAAACACATCAAAAGATTTCCCTTCAAATCCCCCCCCCCCCCGCCCCCAAACAAAAAAGCCCCCCCAAAAAAAGAATACTTATTCTTTAATAAACAATTCAAAAGGTTCCATTAATATGTTAAATTAGAAATCTAATAAAAAAATCTCAATTAAAAAATATCAATTATTAACCACTATAATTCAAAATTTTGAATATCATATTATAGATATGTACCACAATACAACAACAAATAAGACATTATTTAAGTATTCAATTGATCACTTCTAAAACAAACATCGTCTTTTAAATATTAAGGGGATATTGAAAAGCAATTATTTATATGAATAAAGAATATAATAAGTGATTATGTTTATATCTCAAATAGTGAAACGGTGATGGCGGTCTAGGGAATTATGGTCGTCGAGTGCAGTGGCAATGAAGTATTCTATAAAGTTTGCATGAGATGTGGAAAATCCGATGTCAGACTTAAAGCTAAACATGATACGTATAATTTTGGTTTTATCAAACTTTTAATTGTTGCATATATGTAATTGGGAAAGTTGATTAATTTGAATTTTCAGTTGATTCAGTGAAGAACTTTGCAGAATTGATTGTCCTTGCTCTAAGGAAATGGATAAAATTAATTGGAAATTTTTCTTTTTATTTCAAATGAAATTAACTTGAAATCTTTTAAAATCTTTAGGAGGCCAATTGCCCACCTTTGCCCAAACATACCTATGCCTGTGAGCGTATATTCATGCACCCACATGTAATAGAGATATCATGACCTGATTATATATTAAGCGAGCATTGGATGGTAAATTCTTTTAACTTGTAAGTAATTTTTGTATACATTTTGTTAAGAACAGTAAAATAAATAAATAAATCAACTCCAATGGGTAATAGCAATGATATTTCGGTCAACATTTAACGAATGATCTCGATAAAATTGTTACTTATATACTCCCTCCGTCTTGTCCACCCTGTTTTTCACGTAAGAATTAAGAAAAAATATTGGGACAGGAAATCCAAATTAACTTCTTGAAATACCCTTATTTCATGATTGACATTCTAAAAATTAGTTTTAAACATTTTCAAGAGTAAATATGGTTATACTTGTAAATGAACATAGAAAAAATAATATTCAATACAGAAATAAGACAAAGTAAATGAGATATACTAAAAGAGAAACATGGAACGAGTAAATAAGATGAATGAAATATTAAGCATATGTATATATAGATTAGGGCTGGGCAAAAAACCCAAGCGCAAATGGGTTATCCAAACCCGGGCCAAATATACACGAACCTGATCGTGTAGTGAGTAAAAATTTTCATGTTTTGAGTACCCGAACCCGAAACCAAACTAATTTGGACGGGCTTTGTGTTTGAGTTAAAACCCGAAAAACCTGAACAAACCCAAATATTTTTTTTTACTCTCAAAATTTTTAAATTCAAATTTTTAATTAATTTTATCCCAATCCCACAAAACAATATCCTTTATTTCAGAGTTACATCTTCACTACACTCGTCTTCTTCACACACAAAACTCTAGATCTGTGTAAGAAATGTGAATTTGTCTTTTTTGCGAGAATTTTACTATTTATATAAGACAAATTGTTTTTAATTAATTATTTGACAATGCTGCAAGTTTATAGTAAAACTATAAAATTAAAATATAAATAAAGTCAACTAGCTAGACGCCCGTGTCCACTTGTTAATTTCATTACATTAATATTTAATCATTATTATTATTTTCATTTAAATGTATTATATATACTTTAATTTTTTTTTTATTCTTATCTATTTAAATGTTTCTTTTTTCCGTTTATGCATTCATATAATATGCTCTAGATACCTAAAAAATCCAAACAAAATCTGATGTGTTATTGTTACCCAAACCCGAACCGAGACCGAACCCTAACCTAAACTAAAATATTTAGTCTAGATTTGGTCAGTCCAATACTCAAACCCGAAACCTGAACGCCTAGGCCTAGAGTAACAAAAATAAATCTAGAAAACAATGACTTATTTTATTGTGAAACTAACTCAATAAGAGATAATATATGGGAATATGGGGAAGATATGTGGCGATCATGAGACAAGTTTAATTTTTTATTGGCTCATGTCATCATATTAGTTTTACGAAGAAAATATAGCAACTGATGGTTTGATAACATTTTTGCATACATGTATAGTGGTTATCATAGATAACGCTAACAAACATGATTTTCTGTTTTAGTATTTGATTGTAAATTATTTTCTACAAGAATTAAAAATGCTAATTTTCACTTAAATTTTTTTAATCCAATCAAACACAGTTTTATTTTCATAAAAAATATTATTTATTTCAAGCAAAGAAGTATAAATTTTCCTTAAAATCAAGGAAAATAAAATTCACATAAGGAGATGGGAAAAGACTTTCTGTGAAATCAAGCACACTCTAAGACAGTGACAACAAACAATACTCATTCGTTTCTTTTTCTTTTTCGTTCTTTTGTGAGCGTTATTGATTACTAGCATCTTAGATCATCTACATTAGTGACTATTTATATAAGTAAAAAGTATATTTTAAATTATTTTTAAATATCACACATGTAAGTTAAATTTAACAACCATTAAGAACATCCACATTGATAGTGTTAAACTAGGTTATTAGTGAAGTTATTAGTGAACAACTTAAAAAAATAGTTATATTGGTGGTGTTAAGAAAATTATTAAAAAAATTCTTTTTGGTTAGTTGTTAATTTTGTTGTTAATTTTAACAATAATTTTAATATTGTGTTAAAATTTAATACTTTTAAAAAATTTTTTATTTATTTAATAAATTTTAATCTAAAACTTTTGACAAGAATAGAGCTCACTTTGACTTGAGCTGATATGAGTGATTTTGTTAGTTGTTAAGTTTAGCTTTCATATGTGGTATACAATAATTTAAAATACATTTTTTTGCTTACGTGAATAGCGAAATTTAACAATAGCAATGTGAATGATCTAAAGTATCACATTAGATATGTTAAACAAAATTAATAAAATCTACTCAAATCTAAGTGAGCCCAATTGTTTTCAAAAGTTATTGGTCAAACTTTACTAAATTAAATAAATAAAGAATTTTTCAAAAAGATTTATAGTAAAATGTTAAAATTGTTGTTAAAGTTAACAACTCACCAAAAAAAATTATTTTAATAACTTCTTTAATACCATTAATGTATTTATTTTTTGAGTTGTTAATGTAACATAGTGTAACACTACCAATGGAGATGCTCCTATTAAAGTACATCAAAAATCAAATTAGTGGGGAGCACAAAACATTCCATAGAGCCTAATATGGAATTAGTTGTCTCAAGTTGATGAGTAGTCTGATTCGTAGATATCTAAATATAACAGAGTTCTATTCCATTAATCTCCTTTGAATGTTTCTTGCAGCCTTCAACAATCAAGCCAAAATGCGAATAATCTGAGGAACTTTGAAGTACCTCAAAATTAATCAATAAAATGGAATTTATTCATCCAGCACATATGTTATGATAATTTTCTTAATTTTAAAATAAAAATTAATTAAATTACTCATTCTATTATACGTATTTTTTATTTTAAAACAGAAGCAGAAGGTTATGCTGGCAAAAATCTTGGATCACAGCACAGTGGAAAATTCTTGAGCATCAAGGATGTTTTTTGAATGCAAAAGACGAAAGAATTTGAATGTTGGCCGGTTGAATTATATATTTCTTGCAAATTACTCTATCATCGTTCATCAAGTTGGTTGGTCAAATACTAATCTTTCTTGATGAAAAAGAAACATATGGCTCCGGAATCCCCAAAAATCAGGCAAATCAGGCCCCGCCCAGAAAAAGATGACAAATAAATTTAATTATGTATGTAGATTTTCTATAAAAATAGATTGGATTCTGAGTCACATTATTTTTGTCAGATGACGTGACCCCTTGTAATTGGTGGTCTGACTCCAAACTCAGAGCCCAATTATTGTAACATATAATATGAGAAATGATACAATTATAATTAATTGAATTCTATTATGACGGTAGAAATTTAGGTGATTCTTAAATTTATTGAGTTGTGCTACATGAACAAAATTACATACAAAAAATCTAATAAAGTTTGCACATGATACAATCTTATTTTTCAACCCATCACATCACTTTTCTATCAACATTTATCACATAAGCACTTGTCAATTTTGTCATTTTTTGTATCTCTTTTTGTCCATTTAGATTTTTCCAAATTTATTTATTATGGTTACAATGAAAGAGACGGAAATTGTCAAGTCTCAAAAGCCCCTTTGCAAAGAATCATATTGTGTATCCCAGAAAATTTTTTTTTTTCCAATTATTAGTAGCATTAATTTGAAGTGTTAAAAATCCACTTTGGGTTGGAAATATGAGCCTTTCTATAGAATCAATGATTGGTTCTGTTGATATATTAACACAGTTATAAAATACAAAAAACCACTAGCGGTTTCAGTAATTGGTTCTTTGGAATTATATGTGAAAATCCCCCCATCCTCCTTGGTCCAAAAATTTTCACAAGCCAATTATACTATACAACAAAAGCACATTACAGCTACATGTAATCTGGAGCAATGAAAAAATCAAGTCAAAGGCAATAATTCAAGATAATGGAATAAATACATGAAATGCCTAAAACAATCTGAGTTGAATACATACATGAACTGAATACCCATACCCATACCCATACCCATACCCATTTCCTTTATCTATTATTTGGAAATGAGTTTTTCTCCTTATTTTTTTCACAGTGGCCTTTTTCATAACGGCTTTTTTCCGCCAACTGTAAGTGCTCTAATATAACCATTTTTAGAGAAATTGGTGTGCAATAGATCGTCATGCATATCCGTATCACGAGTAAAATGGTAAAGATATAACCATTGAATGCAACTAAAGCAAACTGAATACGCGGTAATATATGAAGATTATCCAAGAAAGATCTCCCATCAACTTGTTGGAACGTTATTTTACTAACTTATTATTCCCTATATTTCCATACGTACTCCTATTTTTACACGTGAATTGGTTAGTATGATATCTTAATATTTACATATTATTAACAACTTGATAAGTCGTGCTATTTGTAGCGCATTTAAGTTATTATATTACTGAAGTCCATATCCTGATGAACGCCTGCCTATATATAGATCCACGTCAATTTACAAAAAGTCCAAGATAGCGGAGAAATGAGTTTCCTTGCGGGAAGATTAGCGGGCGCTGAGGGAGCCTATTTCTTACAAGAATCCAAACAAGCGGTTACCCGCCTACTCGAGCACCAAAAGAAAGCTCCTACCGCCATTAAACCACCAAATACAAATCAAATTCTCATAGATAACAATACACCATCAGCAATAGCTGCTGTTCTTCCAGAAGTTTTGAGGCACTCACTACCTCCCAAGATTCTCGTTTCTTCCCCTGAAAACTCTTCCTTTTCCAAAGCCTCGAAATGGGTTCTTAATTCTGATAAAAAAAAATCGCTTGTCGGTCTCACCTGATGCTCTTAATCCCCTTAGGGCTTATGTATCTCTGCCCCAGCTCACCTTTGGCCCCAAAAGGTTCTTTCTTTCATTTCTCTACTCCTTATCTGTTATCTCTTGCTGTAAGTTGTGGTTTGGAAATGATGGAATTTGGTTTCTCGGTGGCTGATTGTGGGAATTTGGGTTTTGACCTTTCACTGTTGACAAATATGGCTTACCATTTGATTTCCATGTGATTTCTTTTGTAGCTATGTGTTAAATTTTTCGTTGACGGAGATAGGCTCTTAATGTTAGGGAAAATTAGCGATTTGTGTGATACTTGAATAACATAAAATGAATTAAATCAAATAAAGCATTTCAATCAAATAAGACAATAGAAATGGTAGAGAAAAAGTATAATGGCTGGCCTAAGAGAGTCCTAAAGTTGTGTTGCCTCCCTTCATTTGGATACTATCGGAGTGACACGGTTTCAAGATAAAACCCCAGCTCTTAGCCAATACTCCGTCTATGAGCACGATCACAGGGAGTAAAGAATGAGCATATATCGTATTACAAAAATAATGTAAAGTAGGTAGGATATATGAGAGATCTTTTCTAGTTTTTTGTGTATCATTCTCAAATGAGAATAAGCCCCTTTTTATAGTGGCTAGGTTATAACCCCCCAGATGAATACCATAATAGTAGAGTTAATTCATGCATAATGTTGTTACAACATAATAAAACTTGAAACCGAAAAATAGAAACAAATAAAACATAAAATTAAAACCAACGAATCTTTTAAAAGTTTCAAATTAATACAAAAGTTACAACACCTAAGCCATATGGTTGAATTGAACGGTTGAATTGAAGTAAAAATGTGTACAAATGGATTATTGAGGATTGCTACCTTGTCTAGTTATAAGTAACAATATCGAATATCTCAGTTTTGGTGGCCTGACCTGTAGGGATGACTGGATAATAGTGCCTGTAAAAGAAGGGGGAAAAACTACCATCATGTTCACTTCTATCTTGCCTAGTTCTATCCCATAATGCATACTAGATATGTGCCAAGGCTTGAGTGTTGGGATGACGTGAAAAAGTTACCACTTTCTTTATCTGTTCCTAGGCAGCTCATATACCTAAGGATTGTTTTAATAAACTAGTTTGTACATCTTCACATTGCATTATCTGGTTTTGTTTTTGGTATATTGCTATATTGGAGAATGTCAACAACTAAATATCGCTATTTTAGTGTTTTTGATTTGTATTGAGTCAGGAATATCTGATGACGAAACTATGTGAAAATCCATTCCTGCTTCTCCTCTAACAAGATGAATTTGTTAGATGCAAGTGATATGAGTTCTTTTTTACTTCAATTAAAAGGATCATGAACGGGTTAATATGATTGAAGAGGATCTTCAAATTTGATTTCCTTAGAAGTATCTTGTCCTAAGATTGACATGTTGATTCTAATGATATTCAGGTGGCAGTTACCTAATCCTGAGAACACCTTTTTGGCCTCAACTGCTAATGATTTGCGGAGTGACAAACAAATAGCGGTTAACCCTGAAAAGTTGAAGGCTGCAGCTGCCGGTCTATCTCGAAGTAGGACCTTTTTTTACCCATATAAGATTTATTGTTTTCTTCTGGACAGTGGACACATAGTTTCATTCATGGCCACGTATTTTTTATTGAATCAAATGTCCATATTAATTTCTACAAACTCTTATATCACTTTATATTTGTTATCTAATCTTAGCTAATGACTCGTATTAAAGTGGCTCCGCCATTACTTTACGCAGCATAAGAAGAATATAAAAAATTAAGCTAAACTTCATTAAATAGCTAAATGTGTTGGGTGTTTTTTAAAGCAAACAATGCTATTTCTCATCACGGTTGATCATCGCTAGTCTAGATGGCTACTCATTTCTAATTAAAAGATAAGTCAATTCAATGTGAGAACATAAGATCCATTTAATTGGATTTGTCATGTAATGACACTTACATTGGTGATGATCACAAGTGGTGAAAAAACAGCATCACTCTTCAAGTGACATGCATATTTCTTTGCTTGCATTGACTCATTTCCCTGAATGGGTAGGACAGAAAAGTGAATGGATCGAGAAGGGCGATGATGGGAATTGGGAATCCAATTTTTATTCTGTTAGCCTACCTTAGATATTTAACTCTGTTATCTTTGTTTCTGTTGATGTGACATGGTTATTTTTCCTCATCCATCTCTCTGATCGAGCCTGAGCAACATTACTTTCTATAACAAGCTTACTGATTTTCACATCATCGCTTTTCACTGTAGTTGGGGCGGCATTTGCTGTTGCTACTGCTGTTGTCTTTGGTGGTGCCTCCTTAATGTTCGGGCTAGCAGCATCAAAACTGGAACTGCATAATGTAAGTTTAGATCCATCATCCATAAGGTTGATGTAATTATTATAGTGATTTGATGGTGATGATCTAGATGTAGAACGAGTTGAATTGATCAACGTCAATGGTCTATCTTGACATTAGTACCTAGTCCATTTCTTTGTTTATTTTCTAATCAAATATAATTGGTTTTTCATCCTTTCTTTTGTTTCTGGCAGATTGATGATATTCGGACCAAAGGAAAGGACCTTGTTCAACCAAGGATGGAAACGTTTAAGGAACAACTAGTTCCCTTGAGAACTTGGGTACGTCACTTCTATTCCAATACTTAAGGCAGGAAATTTTGAAGTAATTTTGTCTTTACACTAAATACGATCTTATTACAGGCCGGCCAAAGACGTCAAATAAATGGCATTTGGAAAGGGAGGAATCTATGAAAGATAAGCCTCTTATAAAGGAGCTCTCAAGGACATTAGGTGCCAAGACGTCGAACTGAATATCTCATAATCACAATTCTGTATACAGTGTAAGGTTTGGCGCTCATCTCTTGTGCTGCAGTCGAAAAAGTTGTATTAGGCAAGAAATAAATAACTTCTGTCGGACTTGAATTTGTTGTTCTACTTAGCAATGTATCTTGTGTCTTTTATGGAAAATTGTTGTATTTGTCCCTTCAAAATTTAGAGAACTCTTGAACTCCTCTTAATTTGAATCATATTTTTTGAGCATAACTCCAGTTATCCATTTTAGAAACTATGCATCGAACAACATTTTCAAACAATCAAAATTCCATAATCATATTATTTAGAAATCAAATAAATGAACCAAAATTCTCTGGTAATGCAGAGTTCAAACTCTCAGACTGGAATGAAATTCCATCTAAGAAAAGAACAGCAGAAACTGAAGGTGCCTAAATCTCTGGAAGTTGAAGCTAATCAACTTATAACAGAGACAATCTTGTTCCAACATGGAAGTAAGCCACTGGAATTGCTGCACTTTTCTCCTCCTGTGTTTTTTGCTGTTGCACTTTGACTTTGGTACTGCTAACTTCATCTTGTTCGAACGCTGCAACCCGCTTTGAATCCAAAAGACGAAGAAAAGCACGCAGAAAGAAGACCATCGTTACTCGTCAAGAGGCTGAGTCGTTGAGGCGCAAGAAATATATTACTTTGATTTATGAAGCTCTCTTTGGTTCATTTCCTATTTATCGTTAGAATAAAGGCACGGTTTCTTGGTGCTTACGTCCTGGAAATTCACAGCAAATGGTTCAGAAGCTTCTTCCAGCCGGGGCCGTAAATAGTGACACGTGACGCGGCTAGGGACCTAGAGCGTTTGTGGTGCACGTATAGTCAAGAAAGGTTTAAGGCCTGTTTGATATTTATTATAAATTTTAATCATATTTTGATCTCTTGATTTGATATTTGGAAAGTAAATGTGGCAAACACATGACAAGAAATTTGAATTCAATATCTCAACTTCTTTCAAATTATTGTTTGACTTATGATTTTTATTGATCACTGAATACTCAAAAGGCAATATACAAAAATACCTAAATTTTGAAGCATGAAAAATTGTTTATGCCATTTGATTTGATTTGAAGCTCAAAATGAAATTTTGAAGTTCAACTTAAACGAAAGAAGTGCGGAAATCTAGCTTGAAAATTTAGAACCGATTTGAATTAGTTTTGGAAGAATACCACTGAAGGAATCAAATTTTGCCAATTATTATTAGTGAACAAAGTTCAAATAAAATTTCAGGTAATTGGATTGTTAAAACTTTGCATCATTGTTCAACCCAATTTTGAACTTACAATATATTTGGGTTAAGAAGGAAAAATAAATTTGGTTTTTGAACTTTGATGGATGGAAAAATCTTGCATGAAAAAGGGGTCAGTTACGCGAGCACCACGCATACTCGTAACGGTAAAAGAAATGAGAGTGCGCATCATAAGCCATTCATGGAAACGAAAATGATCCAATTGCGTACTATGTTTATGAAATTAATAGTTATCGCCACAATGCTTAGAGAATTTCGAGGATGAAATTCATTTAAGGGGAGTAGATTGTAATATCCCGTAAAATTTTAAGCATGTAATCGTTATTTTGATGATGATTGAATAATTACTTGAATTGCATCATAAGATTATGAGATTATTACTCAACTAAACGTACAAAGTTACAATGTGACAAACATGATCGTATTCAAAGATACACGATTGTCACTCAACGAATGCTAAGAATTAGAATACGATTATTGACAATGTTATTGTACTTGAATTATTGCAAGATTACTACTCAAATGAATATCAAGAATTAAAACATGACCACTGGCAACGTGGTCGATATTTGGATAATGAATTTAAAGGTAACTATTGACATTGTATTAATTGACTAACCGCGTGAGGTTGCGGTATTGAATAACGACGTGAATTTGCATTAATACGTCACAAGATTCAAAGATTGTTACTCGAGTAAGGCCTAGAAACAAGAATGTAGTTATTGATTAGTATGACTCAAAGTGTAGCCACTTCATTGAAAAACCACATTAAGTTAAAGGTCTCGAGTTATATATATCAAAACACGATAACTTGATTATAAGACAACACAAAGTATAAGGACTTTCAGAGCAATAAACGATTGAACTTTATTTCACCACCTCATCGCCTATAGTGTATGACTCCTGATCGCACCACGTGTCCCGTTCTGATTGGCGGAATTTAAAGATTTATTAAAAACAACTAAATGATAATTATTATAAATAAGCTAAACGGTCCTTAAGGTTTCCAAACCTAACTTATCCCCTCTCTTCCTTCCTCTCTACATCCTATGGCCAATGGTCTTGAGCTCATCATATCATATATAAACGAAAAATTCGTCCAAAATCATTGTGGGGAGGAGAACAACCCTTAAAACCAATCAAAAACTTAGTTTTACACTTAGAAAATGCCTGTTGTCATATATAGAGAGAATTCAACGTGAAATATAGCTTTGATTAAGGTTTTGGAGACTCTTGTCACTTGGGACACTTCAAGTAACCTTTGAAGTGAGTAACTATTACTTTGATTCTTTTTTAGTATTTATGATATTTTGATACAATAAGCATGATTTTTGATTGAAGTCTTCCATGAGACAAATATGGATTTTGATGCATTGAAAAGAAAGATTGATTATTGCATTTGAATCATTAGTTGATGCTCTACCCGTTTTTTATTTGCTTTGTTTGGTTGCCATAGTAGGAGCCATCTAATGCTACCGAGATTTGCGACGATTAGTGTGGTACTTGCTTTGTAATTGTATTGATTTGTTTGGAATTCCGGTAGGGGTCAACTAAGATTTGAATATTGATCTATTTAATTGTACATTACCGTGATGGAATTGATATGAATTTTGTGTGCACTATCGGTAGTAGTTTAACTAGTGATAGGGCTCTTTTGTGCATTTGAAGGCTTTATGCATTCAATGGTTTTTTTGAAAATAAATTTTTCAGATAAAAGGTGAATCAAATGGTTTGTTACTCACTGAGTACTTCGTACTCACTGTCCTCTTCTACAATTTTTGTAGATGATTGAAGATATGGTATTTGAAAGGTTAGACAAGTCAGGAGTTCGAGCATGTCAGCGAACGGGAGTAGAGTTTTACATGTAGTGAAAACCTGTCTTTGAAGTTACTATGAATGCAATCATAAACTTCTTACTTTATTTTATATTAATGAGTATGCCAATCTCTCTATAAATATATTTTTGTATCAATAGTTTTAAGTTAATTAGAAACTTCTCTTTCAGTCTAAAAACTTCCCAGTAGTTTGTCTTAACTAGGTAAATCAATAAATTACACCCATTAGTTGTAATGTTGTTGTGTTCTTTATATTAGAAACCTAGTTAAAATGATTCTTTAAAATTAAATAACTTGTTAGTTTAAGCAATTAACCTTACCAAAGGCAAGAATAATTTGATTACTTTATATGTCCCGTTCCCACTGTTTGTATGGAAGTTTCCGCTATTGAATTTGTCCATCAATATAAATAATTTAAGAGAATTGAAAAATTGTAGGGGCGCGACAATATATATAACAATGCTCTTGAATTTAAGGGCTGTTACGGCTTGAAAAACGCGATCATATAAACCCCCAAAAAAATCTTATACAATCGTGCAGAAAAATTCAGGATTCAGGGGGGCAAGAAAATTTCAAATCTAAAGAATAGAGACTAGCATCTGTCGAAATCACTGGAAAGGTATGCATTTAGATTTGTGTTCTCATTATCTCGTATGTTCTACTCCACTATCATTTGTTATCTATATTAATTAGAGTACATATTTTGATGTTTGCATAAATTTCTGTGACTAGAAACAGAACCAACTCATACTTTGATTTTTATTCAAATTTTTTACTAATTTTTTTCTCTTAGAAACACAATTTTTTTTTTTACTGAAATATTTTGCTCATTTTAAGATTTTAATGTGACTTGCATTGATCAATAAATTTGGTTTGATTTGGTGCTTATATGAATGTATAAGAATCTAAAATTGTTAAATCTACGTCATTTGCATGCAGTTAAGCATCATTGATATGAAGTAAGTTGTTAATGAAAATTGTAATATATTTATAATATATTACGATGGTTAAATCTATTTAGATTTTTTCATTTAGTTTGTTGATTCGATTTGACATTATCTCTATTCTAATGCAGGGAAGGACAAAGGTAGTATGCTCTTCGATTCTACCATCCATGAGTGGGTTAAAAGTAACAATCCTTGTGCTGCAACATGACTCGTGTTCTCCTTTCTTTCATACAATTATGTATTTTGGAGGACGCCAATTCGATAATCCGTGGGTCGCGATTTACAGGATTTCAATTTTACATTGTATCTTGGTTTAAATAACATAAAATCAATGTCATGTTGAATGGTATATTGTCTGGTGATTCTTTTTTTTTTTTTTTTTTCTCTTTTCCATCGGAATGCTCATGCACTAGTGTCAAGTTTTTGTTAAAAAAAAAAAATGAAAAAAAAGCCTTCTCATGAATATAACATTTGATTATTTTTAGATTGGGTGTTGGAAACCCATGTTTTGGACTTGTTACGTTTGTTCATTTTTACTATCTATTGGTAATATAACAATATTTAACTAAATGAATTCGCATGGAGATTTCTAAATGTGGGTTTGAGGAGTCTGGGTCACAGTATTTCATCCCAATAGAAAACATGTTGAAAAGATTGCGGAACAAAAATTGAAAAGAAGCTGGACTATAAGTTACACCATTTAAATAAAGTCATATTGATTTTGATGAAAAATATGGATTTCACCTCTCATTTACTATGATCAACGAGCGAGCAAATACATGTTTGTCTAACAAAACATAGAATTACGTTTGAATTACTAGTTAGATATATGATAATCTTTAATTATTTAATTTAATTTAATTAATTAGAATTCGAAAGAAAATATAGAATTCTCA
Organism: Nyctanthes arbor-tristis; assembly: GCA_963692815.1. Lineage (NCBI taxonomy): Eukaryota > Viridiplantae > Streptophyta > Magnoliopsida > Lamiales > Oleaceae > Nyctanthes > Nyctanthes arbor-tristis. The sequence continues at coordinate 7,510 of CAVNYN010283249.1, read as the reverse complement.
ATATATATGATATAAAATAGAGAAGTGTAACAAAAGAATTTCAAATCTCATGTGAATTCAAAAATGAAGAAGAAATTTGGTCATATAAACATATTTTCTTCAAATTGCTCTTCATTTAGAATTCATGATGAGTTAGAGATAGATACACGATAATGAATATATATTAGATTAAGTGGAGGATTTGATAAATACTTGATAATGGATACATATATTAGATTAATTGGAGGATATGCAGGTTTTTTAAATTTGAAATAGTGCCAAAATTTAGGGATTAGGATATGGTAAACTAAAATTTAGGATTTATTGAAATACATATTTATCTATATTATTCTGAAATTTATATAAATGATATTATATATGAAAAAAAACAAGATTTTGGAAATTTTAAAAATTCCACCTGATTTTTGAAAAGTGAAACTTAAAAGTATGGGTTGGGGCAACTTCCTCTAGAAAATTTCTCCAAAACACATTCCATTGGAGATGCTCTTATAAATAATGTTGTATAATCCTTCAAAAATAACATATATTTTCTATAGTATATATCAAAAAACAAATGTTCTTCACAATTTTCAATCTAGGCCCAACACTTTTTGGACAGTAAATCCAATAACTTGGGGGATGGCAATAGGGCAGGACAGGGCAGTCTGAGGGAGGCGCACATCTTACCCAGCCCACATATGTGTGAGTACCACCTCGAAGTCCGTAAGAATTTCTTGAACCATACAATTTCTCCGCCAATCCACAAGTTACAACGTGTTCCGCTTCTATGGTTTAGCCAGCAACTTATTTATTCATATGATTCTTTTCCCTTCTTTTTTTTTTTTTTCAACAAGGGGATAAGAGAGGGTGAATAGCAGAGGAGTGGGTGGAGTTCGAACTCGAAACTTTTAACTCAAAATGTAAATATCTTACTCACTACACTATTTATTCGAACCACAAACAAAGGGAATATAAGGAGCGGGAGGGAAATTCAGGAGGGATATGTGTGGTTCGAATTCAAAACCTTCGACCTGAAATGCAAGCATTTTAATCACTAAAGCACAATACCAACCACTTGTTTCACATTTCTAATAAACTCTAAAGTCGATATCATGCAATGGAACAATCTAATTATTGCATGATAGGGGAAAAAATGCAACGAGGAAAGCTTGAATAGAGTAATGCATTTAAAAGTTACGGTACAAATATAATTCACCATAATGTTATTTCTCTATAGTTTCATTGTATTTCCTCTATATATCTAAAAGTTGTTTTCAAATTAAGCCGTCCAACTAAAAAAAGAAAAGTTTCCAGGATCATCATCATCATCACCATCACCATTTGTCTTGATAGAATATAATCGCTGTCTAATATAGACTTCTCGTTTAAGAAAAATACATGCAAGAAAGCGATTGAAAATGTGATACGTTTCAACAATTGGTTGCATACATAAGATATTTTCCCTGTACGAGATGTTGAGTACTAAGGCCTATGGGGCTTATAACATATAAGTTTCAGATAAGCCTCTCCTCTATGCAGTTTCTTTAATTTTAATGAGATCGGAAGAGCGTCGTTTCTACGTGCCTAATGTTGTACTCTGAAGGATTAGTTATTTATTTTCTAAAAACCAAATTATAGAAAAAGAGTTTTCGTTTAGTTAAATCAATAAGCACGGACTAATATTGAAAAAAAAAAATTGAGTTCAATGATTAGGAATAAATTTATCAAGTCATGAGAAATTTTAAGTTGTTGCACCAAACTTCGCATTTTCTCAACTGATTCACTTATATATTATTTAGTTTGTTGTTTATTAAATACTGATAATTAATATGACATAATCAGTTTGAGTGAGATTTGATTTAGGTGATAACTCTTAAAATGATCAATCATAACTTATTTTTATGCACGGGAGATAGAAGATGTTAGAACAGGCAAAAGTTACCAATTTAAGAATGTAGAGGTGGTATCTAATATTATCATGGCGAGAAGGAATAAAGAAAATAGTTTGTATTTTGAAAAATCGGTTGAAATAAGAATCTCGTAGGGTTTCCAATATCCAACTTGGTCGGTCTACTCACTGAGTTTTCAAGTTTAGACATGCTAATAGATTTCATTAATGATGATAACGTTGCCTCAAATCCCTTCAAAATTAGCACAGTAAATACATTGTACCCTGAGCAAGTTGACATTGTTGTTGATGTCACTAACATGAGTAGTAGAAGTGACAGCACAATCATTTTCCACAAAGAACAACCTTCGGTTGTCACTTTGGTTACATACAAGGAGGTCAAACCGATGATTATTGATCAAAAGGCTCCAATTATTACGACCGCAAAGACAAAAATACTCTCTCCCGCCCTCCATATATATATATATATGTATGTATATATGTAGACACACATTTGTTTGAAAATTCTGTAGGATTTTTCTGATATACTCATATTTAATGAGAGTAAATAGTTATTACTAGACACATTAAATAAGGTTATTTCTGTAAAAAGACAAATAAAAACTCCTCAAATAAGAAATAAGTCTATATATTTGCGATATCCCAAAAACCCAAAAGAAAATAAGCCTATATAATCGGGATGGAGGGGGTATTAATTTTGTACAAGAATCAAAGGCAAGTAACTTCCATATACACCATAAATTGACGTAGCATTTAAGATTTGGTAAGAATGTATTAAGAGTGCATTTGATTATAAGTATGAATTTTGTTTGGAAAGATTGTTAATTAAATTATCGATAACTGAATTCCATAGAAAAATTCTAAAGTGTTTGAATGAAAGTGAAATTCACATCAGAAAATATGAATTATCTAAAAGACAAAAAACATTTTTTTTTAATAATTAGGGGGAAATTTGGGGAGGGGTAAGTACAAAACCGGCTTTTCAACTTCTCAAGTGCGCGCACACACATATGTAATGACGGTACCCTGTATCTAATGATGAGTTTCAACCTCCAACCTTGCCATTGTAGCCTTCTACTATTGACTCCGCTAGTGTCACCATTCAATAAGGCACTTGCTTACTAGTAAGAAAACAATGAGTAATGCTATTTTAAGTAACTAATAATAGAACACAAACAATAATTAATATAGACATTGTCAAGAAAACCATTTTGGCCTTTAAATAAATAAATATAATCAATTGAATAAAGTAACATCTCTAGTTTATTTATTTATCTATTATAATGTTCTCTTTCCAATTAATCACAAATTAAATCTAAACTATGATGCACCCATTGAGAACGACATTGTAGATTAATTAAAAGTGCGTCTATTATAGCATGGACTCCACCCAATATAATATTCCATTCAAGACGCTGTAACAAATTTGCTTAAATAAAACCATTTCTCATTAAACTAGTTAGGACTTATTAAAGAAAACCAAATTCCATTTCTCATCTCTGTCTAATGGCATTCGAGTGGGTTTTCTACATCTTTCAACAGAGATTAATTTCCCTCCTCTAAAATCCCTCATAATATTTAAAAAAAATAAAATAAATAAACAAAACATCTCTCTAACTAAAAGAAATTTTGTAACTAAGACCCATTGACAGGTTCTCAAAAATACCCATTAATGGCCCCAAAAGATATTTTTATGCGCGAGGGCATATCTAGTACTCTAAAAGTACTAACACCATTAAATTTTAACACGTGTAATTGAAATAAATGAGGTACTGACAACTGGATACCAACCATCCAGTTAATTGATTGATTAAATTGTTCCTGTGGCAAACCAGAGAAGAAAATGAGCAAAGTGTAAACAATACAACATAAAATAGAATAAAAATTAAAATAGCATAAAAACTAAATACTAAAACTCATTTCCTTTTATGTAAACGGACCTGGTTCTAAATAGTCTATCTGGCCGAAGCACAAATCTTAATTCCATACAAAAATCTCAGAGCCTGCTACTGATAATTTCCTTAGCATTATATAGTAACTATTTAAAAGCCCCAAAAAATGCCAGCACTGACAATTAAAGATCATGCATAAATGTTCCAAAAAAGAAAGAAAAAAAATTTAATTAACCCTAGAAATTAGAAAACCAGTACGGTGGAAGAGATTATAGTACCATGCCGCCGTAGACGGTGGCGGTGGTGAAGATGGAAGTTTTAATAATCATTCAAGAAAACCAGTTTTGGTCAAAATGGCGTTCCTTAATTTGCTAAGATCTCTTCCTTTGAGGGTCCTTCCAACTCCTTCAAGCATTGAAAATGAAGCAATCTGAGTTCCGGCAAGCCTCCTGGCTAGATACTCGTGGGGAGGAACCATTTCTTCTTCCTTGTCGTCATTCTGAAAATAATCGGCTTCATCAAAGGCTCTTTTCTTGGTGTCATCATCGGAATCACAATCCTCGTCCCCGAAGTCCTTGTTCTTTGAGTTCCTCTTTAAAATCTTGGACCAGTCGGGAATGTCGATCGGAGCAGACGACTGGCGGCCGGCCACCGTCTGTTCACGGCTGCTGGCGTTTGCTTTCGGGATAACTCTTGGACCAGAGGAAGATAAACCCCATGCAGACGTAGATGATGAGCCAAATGAGTATTCTCTGGCCTGTTTCCCCTTTGAAAACTCATTACTATTCAGTGAATCCCACACCTCTGTTTCTTGAAAATCTTCATCTTCCAATGCCTCGCCTCTCCTGTGCAAATCCGCCATGGCTCGAAGATAACCCAGTAATTAGAAATGCCACTGCATATAGAAGAGAGAAGATGGGGAAAAAATTTGAACCTTTTCAAGTGGAAATTAATTAATTAAAACTGAGAAACAAAAAGGGGGGGAGTGAGAGAAAGAGAATAATATGAGGAATCTACCTTGTCGTTGTTGGATCAGTTGAAGAACCTCCAAAAAGGAGTAAACTTTTTCATCACAGTTTTCTTGAATTAATAATGTTACCCAAACCAAGAAAAAAAGGTAGCAGAATTTATGTGAAATAGCAGAAACAACCTTTCTGTGGCTTGCAAACTTCCAAACAAAAGTCACAGATATCAAGGGCCTAAAAACGAGTCCCCTGCAGTTTTATCAGAGGAGAAACAGACAAAAACGCCACAGAGATATGCATCCATTGGCCATCAAAACAGGAAACTCAGATAAAAATGAAAATCCCATGAAAAGTCCAAAACACCCACACATAAAATAAAGAAGAGAAGTTGGGTTGGTTGGGTCCAAAAGGAATTACAAGTATCACGATTTCATTATTTGCCCACTAAAGTAAAATGTTTAAAAAGGATTTCTTGAAGAAGCCAGGGGATTGCCCCTTTTTTTACAGTGAGTAACTAGAGGAATTAAACCCTGGAGAGGACTAAAAAAGTGTGGGATTTGATAGGGAAAAGTGGAAGAATGCGATTGGTTAGAGAGCAATCTGAGTGGCTTGTTTCAGTATGCTATGCTCTTATCCAAGTTTTTATGAGGACAACTAAGCTAAGCATCATATAGCAGGAGAAAAGAGAAGGAAAGGCCTAGGATAGGGTGCTAAAGTAATGGTACTCACAAGTAATTGGTTGGCTGAATCTGATATGCGCGTTGAGATTTGTGGTGCCTATTGCTTTCATTTCTTTGCTTTTCTTCTCTTTCATTTTAACTGTGAGTGGATTTCTTTCTACTCTTTCACAAGCTTTTCATTCTTCAATGCTCCCCCCTTCCATCCCTCCCTCCTGGGATTTGGGATTTTTTGCCCAGACAACTGTGCAAGCACCAGAGATCGGAAGAGCATTAATTGAAGACATGGAGAGATCTTCGAGCCATAATTAAGTTTTGGGTAATACGTTACTAACTAGCAAAATAATGAATAAATACATCCCTGGACCAATCATAGTGGTTCACACTAATTACAACACTATACTAGGTGTTTTTCAGTAAAGATGGTCTAATTAAAGTGTTTTGGTAAATTAGTCGTCATATCACTTACGTGATTACCTATGTGTTGTGGCAATAAGGAGTGGCCTTTTATGACCTCAAGGTTCTAAGTGAAATATCATGTGGTTAAACTTCAAAATTTTCTGAGAGAGATTTCCCATATAGACGTATAGGGAAACAAGCTATAAACCACGTCTAGATGAATTTTTAGAAGTGTTTTTAATGTTTAGAAGAGTTGAAGAGGCAGTTGGTTTGAGTAGCTTTCTCTCATGAAGTACATTATTATATGGTTATTCCAAATAAACTTTAAAAACTTCTGTTATCGTCTCTATCTAAGAAACGTGGGAGTATGATTATAAAGCTGTCCATATATGCTTTAACAATAAACACAAAACGATAAATTAAAATCTTCTGGTAAAATGTTTCCCATAACCTAACATGTTACGTACTTGTGGAATTGGAATCAACGACTCTATGATGTCTTTCTCGCTACACCTTTAAATTTGTACCACAATTTAGGCCATGGTGATGTGGGGATCTTTCCTTAGTTATGTAAAGGATACGTGATAAAGATACTGAGTACCGGATTTGGGCTGGCATTATACATGGTCCATATTTTTGGCCTTGGGGATGATTTCCAGTTGTGTGGGGATATGGAATTGGTCTATATTTAGTTACTTGTCTTCTCAACTCAAATCATGACAAGGGAAATATTTTCTAGACTTCACACTCATACTCTTGACCGATTAAAAACTCACATGTGGAGACAAACAAGACCCTAACTCATACTATTTCCCTAGAAAATTGTTAAACTGTAGAGACTCATATTAAACAAAAAATTGAGACCTCCAAATCCATATGTAGATTCTTGATTTGACCACAGAGTATGGATTAGGTACTCCTAGAGTACTAGAAATATTTTCAGAAGAGAAGTGGCTCTCCATGGATAGGTATGCAAAATAGCCCATAATTTTCATCCTTGTACTGCTCTAACACTAGTATTCTAAAGTGTCTAAAGCGTGAAAATATATCGAGACCAAGTCTTAGGTTAACCGGACTTATGCACAACACAGCAAAGCATGTCAAAGCACAATCAATGTGTAATGAGGTGTAAAGTGTGGAACTGAAGGTGTTGTCCATCTGAACTTTTTATGTATGCCAAAAATTGTTTGGTATGTGCACGAATTGATATGTTCCCAACAATCTATCAATGTTTCTTCCTAAACATGTCTGGTATCACGTTGGTGTTCTTTGATTGGATTTTAGCGCTTAATCAAACATGGAAAAACCGACGAGGTTAAGCGTTATCCCTACGCATTCATGGTTGTCAAAAATGATGCAAGTTACTTGCTTGATAGTTTCAATACTGCATTGTAAAGAAAAGGTTATTGTTGGGCAATGCTAATGATTTCAATAGTAAGATGGTATTAATTATTATAAGAGGACATTTAATACATTATCTTTAGGCACAGATAGTGAAAGCATGCATTTAAAATTTTTGGAAATTTGAGTTAGTGGCACCTTGGAACGGTTTATTCACGCCCACCCGCACCCCACACGGCCACACCCCAAGAAAATGAGGGGGGGGGGGGGGGGGGGGGGGGGGGGGGGGGGGGGGGGGGGGGGGGGGGGGGGGGGGGGGGGGGGGGGGGGGGGGGGGGGGGGGGGGGG
>CAVNYN010283245.1:0-30121 GCA_963692815.1 Nyctanthes arbor-tristis | reverse complement strand
TCTTTGCAACAACAAGCAATGCTCGATGGGGTTTTCCGACAATCCTATCAAGTTTCCGGCATAAATTGGTACTCGTAGATCAATAGCTCGATCGTTCTAACTAATTTGGGAGGCGTGGGCTATATCAATATATACATAATTGTTGCACAATATACATATTAATTTATGCCAATCTACATTAATTGTGTCGAGGTTTGGAAGTTAATGAGAAGCTGAGGTTATGCAAATGATCTGCATGAGGTATTTTTTTAGGAGTATGTTATATACGATAGTCAATCCAGGCCGAATACTAGACGATATGTGTATATTAGCTTGGATTTTGAGTAATAATTATATTAAATATTTATATTTGAAGAAATATATATATATATGTACTGATATATTGTTGTAAAGAATAGTAGAAATATGTATAGCCAAATTAAATAAAGCTGATCTACTATCTTATTATATTATTTTTTTCTTTTTAATTCCTCCATTTCTCCTCTGAAGTATTTACGTTAATCGGCAACTTTCGAAAGGGTAAAACTAGAAGATATCGAATGATGAATGATCCGTCTCTCTGTTTGTCTTTCAAGAAAACTAATCTGAATTTTATTGATTTATTTGGTAACAATTATAATTATTATAACAACTAAATATCATTTTCAGTTCAGATAATTGATTTTTGAAGTAATGGTCAGATTAAAAATAGCAAAGATAAAATTAGATGTGACCAAAATTTAAAATTGAAGAACAAGATTCTGTATAAACCGATTTTTTCGATTGAGAAATAATATATTTCAAGAAAGACAAGATTATATCTACTTTTTCAGTGTTACTAAACACATTCCTATTTTCTAATATGTTTCTTTTTTATTTGCTTTTTTATATTTTAATAATTTAGAGGTCTAATTAATTTCTTCAACATCTCATTTCAATTTTAATTTGGCGGTATATATCTAACTTCTTGTGTGGGAATCATTTTCTAACTTGATCATGCATGGCTTGATAAGACATAGATAGCCAAGTATATATTCTGTCAGCATGAGTAGGGTAAAAATTCTTTTTCTCTCTTGGGGACCATTTATTTAATTAAGGAATCATTATCTTAAACCACAAAATTTATTTCTTTATTTTATTTTGTTAATTAATTAATTTATTTATTTTGCTTTGACTTCCGATAGATGGACTAGTTTCCTGTTTAAGGAAAGAGTTCAAAACAAAATGTATAATAACAATAATGCTCAAGAATATAAATGCAAGAAATTAATGTTTCTTTCTTCTTGAAGAAGGGCAAAAAAAAAAAAAAAAGGCAGCATATTACCCAAGCCTAATATACTATCCGTTGAACAAAACATACCGTTTGTTGTTCGATTTACGTGTTATTTTTGGAATGAGAAAGTAAAACTTTTACTACATGCTATCATTTTTGTTTTATTTATCACATTAACATACAAAGTTTGGAACTGCGTGTGAATGAAAGTACTTGTTTAAAAGAATTTTTTCCGGTTTGATACCGTAATGAAGTTCATTAAGAAATTTGTTAGGTATGCTGATATAATTAAGCGTACATTCATTAAAGCATTTCTTAAGTAACCAGATTAAATGAATGATTAGACTGCTGAGGTCGACTTATAGTTTAATTCACATATAACGCTATCAATCAATGTTAAGTACATCACGAATAATTCAAGAAATAATTAACATAATTCCTTCAAAAGATCATGCCAAACCGAACCGCTCCATGAACAGCATGCAAACCAATCTGATTCTGATGAAATTAAGGATAATGAGCTATTTAAAATTAATGATTCACAATTTTTCCAGTGTTTTCTACAGAATCATGCATAACCAAGTAAATGGTTTATGCTATGAAGCTTTAATATCTCAAATCATTAGTCCAGATCTACTAAACAAATGTAACAGATTGACAGCAGATGTACATGGCAAGGAACCCATTTCTTCGAGATCAAAGTAACCAGAGAGCATCGGTGATGTGAAAAAAGAGAGAACAGCTCGAAAAGCATAAAATGAAGCAGTTCTACTTTGGCAGTACAAGGCGATCTTGGCCTTCCACTAGCTTTGCAGATCTAATCACATCGCCAGTTTTAACTTGAGAGAGAGTTTCTCGTCCCACAGTTGTATATCTGTGTAACATAATAGTATTTTAGAATTAAGGTCGCGTCAAGCAGAAAACCTCCTTTTTCTAAAGGTGTAAGAAAGACGTGGAAGAAATATTGAGACATACCCAAAGACAGAAAATTGACCTTCGTCGAAGGATAACCCACCTAAGCCAGCCTGTAGGAAACAAGAGATTCCACTGAACATAAATGAAGGAAAGAGGTACAATATGGAAAATGCATATAGTGTACATCCACTATCACTCACATTTCTCTTGTCATATAGATAGAAGAAAAATTGATTGGGTGAAGAATACTCGTCAGAGACGTCACTGTGAGCCATGGCAACTGCACCATAAACAGATAGTGGAAGAACAGGGAGCTCTCCATCCTTCACATGGAAAACTTGAACATCACTATTTAAATTAAAGGAAATCCTCTCTTAAGGCTACTTTTTGAACAAAGTATTGTGGGTGAACCTGCACGCTTAATGTTGTTTTGTACAGTGGTTCAAATTGCCCAGAAGGCTTTATTTCTAAGGGAATGCTATAACCAATGTCCTTTCCCATCCCGCCATCAGACAGGATTGCTTGGTTGGCACAGTTGAGCTTCACCCCATCGTATGCTCCATCAACTACCTACATAATGGTTGACTTGTTGAGAGCCGCTAAAATCAATACATGTAACATATGCTTTTCTGTAAGTGAAAAAAGGAAATCAGTGCATGTGGTCCACTCAAGCCAACAAAAGTAAATAGGACCAGATATGGAGGGTTAATACTTGATTTTTAAAAAAAATTATTAGATCCAGCTGCTACTTAATGTGACACGATTTGGGTAAAAGTAAGAGAAGATAGTCTCGATCACCCTCTCTCCACATTTATTGGAATTTCAATTCCATTGAGACAGTTCAAATTAATTAGTCCCTGCCTTGCCCTATCATTTGTAGCCCGAGGTCGGTTACTGTCACCTTTCTTGTGGATCACTTTTAGATTTGAGAAAGAGCACAAAGACATGAATGGTTACATTGTTATTTGGACTTTGCCATGGGTTGGACTCAAAACTGTATCAGCTGGCAGCTGGCAATGAAGCGAAAAATGCTAAAACAAGTATAGTGGGCTTAGACAGCCTGAAGCTATTCATTCAATTCTGATGCTGTTTTCAGATGCATTATTCTTTAGTGAGGAACCCAAAGAAATTAATCTACAGAGGTGAAAGCAATTTGTTGCTTAATCAGAATCAACTAAATTTCTGCAATCATAATCACCGTAAGAAGAAAACATCAAGCATTTGCAGTTGATAAATTGCAACCCAACAAATAGTAAAAAATTAACAAGGCTAAAGAAACACACGTAAAACATAAAGAACTAAGAAAATACAAATTGATCGATTATTTGACGTTTATGCTGGTAAAGCTTATTTCAATCATCACTGAAATTCTGGTATTTGGGTTGTTTTGTTGTTGGGGGGGGGGGCGATCTATCAAGATGACGCAACGATTAAAATTAGATGCAAAATTAAGAAAAGAAAGGGCTAATCAATCATGTAGTTGCATCCTTCTGTAATGTAAATCACAAATAAAAGCACTCACGAAGATGAAGTATGATTTCACTACCTTACCAGTTTTGCAAAATTTCCAGCGGTCAGTGGTGCTGAATAGCCATCTAAAACAACCTAAAAACAAGTTTATTGTAAGTAACTTTACCTATTAATTATTTATAATAATAGCATGAAAGAAACACATAACCAACCCTTATCAATCTGTCCTACACATACCTTTGATTGCTTCAATTTATCTTTAGGTCAGTACCAAATATTAAATTAGACATTTTTCAGATAAAAAATGAAAAAATAATTTGATAATAACAATGCAATGTAAAAGAGTGAGCATGAAAGTTGCGGTTAGCAGGCAAGAGGAGGTACATATATATGGTCCCGTGCTGCAACAACTTCTGTTCTTACGGTCAGTTATCAGTACTATCTAGAAACAACCACCAAGTGGATAAAAAGGTGAAGTTTTAAGTTATTATTCATGTATGTCATGCATATCTCTTGATGTTAACCAAGCTTAGTAGCATGCCTGACGCTAGGCCCTTCCAGGCAACTCCTTAGGGCTTCCAAAAGATGAATAAATGGGTATTCATTAGATATAATTTCTTCAACGGTTTTAGTTCAAAAAATGAATAAATATATGACATTCGTTATATGTAATTTCCGTATTATATATTCTGAGAGAGCCCCTAAGCAAAAATTTGCTTAGGGCCTCTAAAATGTTAGGCATGGAAGCTTTCACTAGAAAAATAACTGATAATTTTGAAACCAACATACTTTCTCTATTTAAGAAAGTTCTGAGAAGCTGAAGACAGAAGCTAATATACAATGCAATCAAAGAAACAAATTTCATCCCCCGCCCAACCCAACCCAACCCAACCCAAACCATTGTGCTGTAGTCTCTTTTGCAAGTTGCTTTAAATTTGTTATAACAGATATAACTTTATAGTAATAACACAGTATGTTAAACCCAGCACTCCCATCTCGACATTCTAAGTAAAGATAAACCATAAAATTCTGATAACAAAGCACAGAGGTGCTCCAGTGAAAAAGCCACCGACTAAAGTCTGATTTATAATCCAAAACAAAAATAAGAAGAAAATCTAGGTGGATAGGAAACTTCAGAATTTGGAATGATTCTTTGCAGCTATCCAATGATCAATGTAAATTTAAGTCTTCCTTTAGTTTACTTTATGATGCTGCAGGAATTAATTCTAACTTAAAAAGCATGGTCAACATACCTGTATGGTTGCAGTGTTTCTAGGCTCACCAGCGGCTTCTGGAGAAAATGTTGAGCCATCTCCTCTCTCAATCGAAAATTCAACAATTCCTCTACCTGTAAGCCTGAAGAATCAGGTAAAACATTATTGCGCACCTAACACTTATTTGTTTTGCACACTTCCAAATAGTACACCTTTGGTCCAACTTAAATTGCAGCCGCGGGAGTTTGCATACTTCTAAAAATGTATTTTTATGTGAAATAAGAGAGAGAGAATAAGTGGAGTTGAATGGTAGAAATTTGTGTAGTACAGATGGATCCCACGAGATATATGTGAATATAGAGATAATCTAATAGTCATCCAAAATATGAAAGGATTATCTGAATTACAGAACTATAATGAAATTTATAAGCTCCCTTATGTGGGTAGAACTGTTGACTAAACAGGAAGTGAAAGAAAAAAACAGCGATATCCAAGGATTGGGCATACCTGGGATAATTTAAGTATTGCTGAGGCAATAAAAACGATAGTCCTGGAGCCTGTTGAAAAATACATCCTTGACATGTCACTGATCCAATTGTGAACATGTAACTCGTTAATCCACAAAAATATAAACCATACAAAGGATTTGCGTGTACAATTTGTTAAATGTTTTCAATCTTTTCACATTTAACTATCGATTTTCCTGAATCTTGGCAGTTACTCCATCATTAGGGAAAAATGCGAAGATTACTTTGATTTGTCCAATAATTAAAAGCAATCATCAATACCTGAAGCAATTCTAACTGAGCAACAGTATCTAGTGCAGATGCAAGACCAACAGATACTTTGTCTGGATCCTTCTCCTTAATGCTTTCAAGAAAGCTCTGTAGTCCATCCTAACAAGCCAAAAGAAACCATTTTTCATTTTTGAATATCCACGCAGCATACCAAACCAATGGAATTATTTTTCTCTGAAATTGACCTAAGTTTTGGAGTAAGTTAAGTGATATGTTATTAAATGAACAATGTATGTTACCCTTAGGTGACGGAACAAGAGAATGGAAAGAGAAGGGGAAGCATAAAACCAACATTAAGACCAAACAGAGTAACTGAAATAATCTATTTATTCTTAAAGTGAGTATGTCCCCGGTTGAAGCTTGCCCGAGTTTATAACAAAAAAAGGCACCAGATAAGCACCTATTCTGCTATATTCACATAATAGCGAAGGTCCTATGTACAACAAAAGATTGACCAGAATATGGTAGAGCGCAGACGAAAAGGTTAACTGAATAGATTGATGATGTTGAAATTTTATCATTGATGGCATCTGACATAAAATTACATTAAGGTTTAGCTTCCACTATGTGTCGTTTCCTTAATTTCCTGATTTTAGAAGAAAAAAATAGAAAAGTTACGATCTTTACTCAACTTAAGATTGCTTGTTTATCCAGGAAACTGGACTTAGTGAAATGAAGTGTAAGGACACACTCACATGGAGAATTTTGAAGTGAAATTGTGAAAATTTTACACTTCCATATCAAAAACTTGGAAAGAGAAAAAAGAAATGCATCCAACTTCCTCTGAAGCAAGTGAACTGTCAACTAGCCAAAAAGTTGAAAGACTTCAACCCTGGTGGATGGAGAAGTAAGAACTATGGTAATCAATAACAACCTTACAAAAATAATATCTTCCAAACAAATTATAAAAAAATGCTCCAAAACAAATTACTCCAAAAAGTACACAGAGACATTTCTAATGATACCCACCCCCACCAAAGAAAGGAGGGGGTGGCCCAAAAAAATAAAAAATAAAAATCCTTCACTAGAGAAGTTTGGGAAAAGAAAGTGCTAAAGCTTTTCCTTGCAAAATACCTTTCCATCTATAAGAGATGCATATAGGACGGAACCATTTTCCCTTAGTTCGTCAGGTATGCTAGTCAAGATGGATTCTTTCTCATCCTTGGCAATCTGACAATAAGGGACAAAAATATGAATGCAGAATGGTTAAGTAGTAATAACGATCTAGTAGTAAGGTAGTTATTCTTCTTTTGTTAAAAGACTAAATAATTCATAAAATAAGAGAAACCAGCAATTCACAGAAAGCACAATGATCAATAATGTAGATGGAATACTAAAGGATTTTATCATATTATCTCATTACAGTACCTGAAGGAACACCTACCCCGTAACAAGAAAGTAGTTCTTTTTTATTCTAGCTATAATTCATATTATAGGCATCAACTTACAAACAGGCACTAGTAAAAAGGATTTATGTCCTATAAAAGTGAGCAACATCAAGAGGGGTCAGTTTTTATTTCAGCCTAAAGAAAATACATACTGCGTAGCATGCATCATGGCTAAATTCAGCCCACGTAGTTATCCACAAAGAAAGCTAAATGCTACCTTTAGGGCTTTCTTGACATTTCCCTCCATGGTTCCATATGGTTTCCTCTGTGGAATCCTTAGCAGGTATGATATGTCCTCCAAAGAATCCTGTGAGAAAAAAAAATGAAATAGTTGAAAAGTTGTTACGTGTAAAAGGACCAACTTCACCCAAAATAAGTTTGTACCATTCCAAAGCACCTGTATAGCTTTCATGCTCGGGTTAGCAGGAATTGCTCTTCTCAGAGCTAATTCCCCTGTTCGAGGAATTTTTGTTTCCGGGGAATACAACACTGCCTCGGCAGAGGAAATCAACCAATCATGACCAATTAAAGGTACTGGAGATGTGAGCTGAAGAAAGAGAATGACAGCCGCTATGACGCTCTCAACCCGCTTGTTTCTTTGCTCTGTCAGCATAAACAGATTCGAGATATAATTGCATCCAGATTTCAACTCCTGCATTGCCAAATATCCATCCCAACAGCCAAACGTGTTAAAATGAAATGAATAAATCATCAATCCTCACAATCAAACATTTAAGAGATATACACCACATCTGAAGTCTTTTTGTGTTGTGCCTCTCTGACCTCCGTAAACACTCCTGCAGGCATCATGATGCCTGTATAGCGTATACATGATTTAACAATAAAAAATTCAGAGCTAAAGTTCGGAATTGGCATTCTCAAATGACAAGAAAAGGCAACCTATATATTTTCCCATACAAGAAGCTGTCACATCAATAAATGTGATAAAAAAAAAAAAAAAAACTGGATGAACACCAAAGACAAACTTCTACCCATACTTCGACTGCCTATACAAGAAAGATCTGTATATACCAGAAAAAGGGATGAAAAAGAACTTACCGTTGAATCGACCTGCCGGCTCGCGAAAATGCGGTTGAATTTAGCATAACGAAGTCGAGAAGAGGAGGCCGCTGGGTAGAATGGTAAAGGGAGGTGGGTAAGCGGAAATTTCGGTTTTGGAGTGGTGGGAATCGGAAAGATTTTGATAGACATTTTGTTGGTGGAAACGATGGATGCAGACAGAGGGAAGTGAGGGAACGCCATAGCAGAGTGGTTGGTTAAGTGATGAGGTTTTGGCGCGCCTCATCCAAAGCCCTATCCATTCCTCCCCCTTTGCTTTTATGTCTATATTCTCTATACGACGAACCGTCTTATGTCATTTCAAATTGAAACTCTTTGCAGTTTAGCCACATTTTGGGATTTTATTTTCCCCTTTTTTTATTCATTTCGATTTCGTTTAGACTTAAATCTTTACTTTGATGATTCACCGATCTATAACTTTTAAGAACTCAAGAGCCCAGCCTACTAATGATTTTGATTCATTTTGACCTATAAATAAAAAGATAATTTTATGCTTTAAGTAAGGAAAAACTAAAGAAAAATAGATAATAAAATGTAAAAATATAAAAAAGATTAAGCAGTTGAAACATGAAAGAATGTACTATACCCCTTATTAGAGTCACCTGTTGACGAGCCATTAATATTCCAAGCCTTATGCCATGGTTTGGTCCATCTAGCCTCTAATATGTTGGTATGCACCTCTAATATATATCTTCCCATCCGGTCTTGCGTTGCTTGGAATTCATAAAGATAGGCAGTCACGTGGCTACAGATGCTCCCAGGTTTCAATATCTCCCTTTCATGGAATCGATTTTTGAGTAGACCAACAATCCCACAAAAGAGCAATAAACAGTTCAAGTTCCACCTTAAAGCACCACTTCCATACCCTTAAGATAAGTTCTCCAATATGTAAATCATCAATCCTTTCAATGATGTGGTTAAAGGAGCTACAACGCCAAACTTCCTCAACGGCAAAGCATTTAATAAGAGCATGATACGCATTGTATACTACCGCTCCACACCTGTTACAATGGGGATTAGGGCGAACGTGTCTCAATCAAAGTCTTTGACTCTTTGATTCACGGGTAAAGTATCATGGAACAGTTTCCACGCGAAAATCTTCACCTTCGGTGGAATATTAAGGTTCCACTTGTACTTTCACCACTTAGCCAGAGGAGATAAACTAGGTTGCCCTTTCGCACCTCTCACCTACTAAGCGATTACATAGCCCGACTTCACTCCCTTCCTATCGTAATGCCACATAGACATAGGAATGTCTCTAAGCCCTCTTTGACCACCTAGAAGACTCATGATCAACTCACTATCAATCGGAAGGAACCTGTCCTCTACCAACTGTTGGTTCCAACTGCCAGCAAAATTGAGGAATTCTACCTCATTACTCGAGAAACAAGTATGAGGAGATATAGGACGAAAAGTGTGTAGACGAGGTAACCCCGGTTTGATTCATACTTTCTTGTAGCTTTGGAAGTACTTAGATTAGTACACTCAGCCTTGTTTAGTGGTACAATAATGATGTATTTTCCATTGATATCTTGAACAAGCAAGGATATTCTCAATCATTTATGAGCACACATAACATTACATCACATCATATGATAACAATTACCCATCCGGGTAAATAGCATTTTTCCCACTATAGGCAAGAAAGTCCAAACTAAGATCCATAGTGTAAAAGAATTTTATCTTGATAAGCTTTCCGATAGTACATTAGTTTGAAAGATTTGAAAGATGAGTTTGTCGCTAATTCGAAAAAATTTGCTTGAAAATTTGAAATTATAACCCGTGAAAATACTTCTTATTCTTATAATAATATAATAATAATAATGAGGAAGTTTTTTGACATCTCATTTATATTCGAGTCATAATGACAAACTTGTATTAATTTGTAATTCTCTCATTCTTACGTTCATGACACATAAATGCCTTTGTATCTTTGTAAACCCTCCAAAATTTTTGATCAAACTCTAAGAGCATCCACATTGGATATTTTAAATGGGTGTGGTAGGAAAGTGTCAGTTATACGGGTGAAATTTGAAGCCAAATAGAGAGAAAAGGGAGCCAAAAAAATAAAAAAATTAAAATCTAAGGGTACATGTTAGATTTTAGAAGCGTCAGGACATATATATATTAACATGTTAAATCACTCTGGAAATTTACCAAATAACTTAGCTTATTATTAAAGTAACATTTTTATTATTTTAGTAGTTGTTTAAAGCTATTTATTCAAATTGAATTATAAATAGAAATTATAAAGATGTTAAACGATCTTGTAAATTTAATAAAAGTTTGAAATATGTGCTTATAAATGAGCAATAGTGAAGTTAGTGGTGAGTGTGATTATAAAGAGAAATGATAAAGACTAAGAGGATCAAACACCCTCTTTGTTCATGGTTGACGAATAATTTTTGAAAAAATGAGACCCACATAAATTTGAGTGTATTTAATAGTTTAACTTTTTTTCATTTTTCTTGTTTTTTTTTTTGAAATAGGAATTTAATAGTTTAATTTAACACAACTGATGTGATAATAAAATTATTGTTAAATTGTAATTCACTTTATTATTTATGCAGCCTACCTAATTTTTAAGAGCAATTCTAGGGATACATGTAGAAGTGACATTCTTATGTGACACACATTCATTGAGTGATGATTACATTGCTACTTTTTCATCATTCAATATAAGTGTAACATATAAGAATGTCCCCAAGTAATGTCTATTTTTCATGTCCCCCTAGAATTTTTTGAATTTTTAGTACATCCATTGTGGTCCTCTAATTTGTTTATCACTTTTACTCTCAAACACAAGCACATTTATTTTTCCCCTCTTATTATTATTATTATTATTATTATTATTATTATTATTATTATTATTTCCCTATCCCAAACAAAATTCTAGTAGTTCAAGAGTAGCATACTCCGCCTTATTAACAAAACAAAATCAAGAACTGACATATTCATTTATGAAACTCAATATATATATATATATAATGCTAATGTCATTACCATTTTTGTTTTTCTGCCCATTTTCACTTGTTAAATCAGGTAAATATATCTCAGTCATTCCTTTTATCATTCAATCTAAACCCTTCATTTTATTATTATATGTTTTTTTATTTATATTTTTATTTACATATTTGTTTAGTTTAATTAATTAAAATCGGATGTCCATTCCAGTCGAGATTATCTCTTTCTACTTCCTGATTTATTTTCATTCATCGATATTATCTCTTTTTAAAAGGATATATATCCTCTAATTTATCTTCTGTCATTTGTTTTTAAAGTTAAAATATTTATTGAAGTATTATGGTTTAAATTGGGCTAATTGGCGCAATCTAACCCCAACCTTTCATTTTATTGTGTAATCTAACTGATTCCTTTCAAACGTGCCAATTCTAACATCAAATATCATCTTTTTGGCGTGATATAACTTTTTCAATTTAAAAAGACAACACACTCAAATTCTAATTAAATAAAAATTTATATGTAATAAATAAATAAAATAAATAAGTTATATTTATGAATCTTAAATTTAAGTATTTCTTATTGAAATATTACTGAGTTCTTTGTGGTAATGGCTAAAATACTTGATTCGCCTCGTGTGCTCTTCCGATCTCGCTGATGGAGTAGTTTTTTCCAATCTACAAACCTAGGAAATGGGATAGACCAAGGTTCCCCACTGATCCGCCAGCAACTATAAGTTTAATTAAAACTAATAAAATGTAATATAAATGAGAAAAAAATTTAAACAAAATATATATATAACAAATGGAGCAGTATTCTTGGATCTACAAACTTGGGAAGCGGGATAGGCCAAGGTTCACCACACTGATCTACCCGCAACCAAATGTCTAATTAAAACTAATAAAAATGTAATATAAATGAGGAAAAATTTTAAACAAAAAAATATAATAACTGAATTCATAGACACATTGAAAAGTTGATCTGTATTACCCGACTCATATATCTATTATGTCAGCCGCTTTGTCATCCTTAAATTCTCAAATTAATTTTTTTAATACAACCAAATTATGTTTTTTAAAATTTTTTATCTATTTTTATTTACTAATTATTATTTAAATTAGAATTTAAGGGTATTATAGTCTTTTTAAGTTAAAAATGTTGTATTGCGCAAAAGAGGTGAGATTTAGGGTTAGAATTACCAAATTTCAAATGTTAAGGTTTGATAGCAAAATAAGATAAAATAATAGGGCTATATAGCGCCAATTTGCTGTTTATATTGATTTTTTGTTTTCGCGTGAAAATTCGCCTATATTAATTCATGTCTTTAGATTTCCAACATCACGTCTTATTATTATTTTATTTATATTGAAGATTTGTCAATAGTTGATCATGTTATGTAATCAAATTATCATATATATATATATATACATATATATATATTATTTTCTTATTGGATAGTCCTATATTTGACGGTCATTATGAAATTTTGATTCATTTTCCCTTTCAAACATGTATAGCTTTCAAAAGACTATTTCTAAAAAGAGATTTGTTCATTATTTACTAATACATGTCATCTATGATGAATGGATTTTCAAATTAGTTTGGTTTTTTTATTAAATATTGATGATTTCATAAACTGGAAATGGTCTACGGAATGATATATAGTGCTGATATTTTTTTTAGTCTTATATAATGATGGTTAGGTTTAAGCTTTTCTAAATTAATTATAATATGTGTCTTTTGTTTTGTTTATCAAATTTGATGTTCTAAAAAATCAGAGAAGTCAGCGAACCAGAAAAGAAGATAAGTTAAGGGTCAGAAAAGTTGAATTGAGTCAAACTAAAGTCAAATTGATTTCAATTAAATAATTGAAAAAATATTAATTTTTACCTAAAATAATGCTGAAAAAGAACATTTAATTTTGTGGAAAATTTTCAAAAACCTTCCATAGATGTATATAGATGCACACCACATATGTTTTTCATTCATGCTATGTGTATTTCAAATATAAGTAATGTGCATCCATACAAGTCTCACGGTGGGTGCTGAAGATTTTGGAAATGGACTCTTGATTTTATAATTTTTTGATTTTTACTGTTTTATAACCTATTTTGACTAGTTCAAGCAGCTTTTTATTATTTTTTAGACCGATTTTTGGATAAATAGTTTTTGGGGTAAATCGAACTAATTTATTGCCAATTCCTGATTTTTCCGATTAAAATGGTCATGACAGTTCAATTCTTTAAATACTGATTAAATTATGTTAACATATGAACGTATTAGTCTGTAGAATGTGTTTATTGAGAAAAATTACATAGCACTAATACATATTAGAAAAGTTGAAAAAAATCAAACGGGGAAATAGATTGTGTGTACATTTTGCAGAAAAGGTTGATGTTCACTCGTAGACAATTTTATATAGATATTTCATGGGTTATAAATTGAAAAGATCTTAAGGTTATGATATATGTTAAAGAAAGTCAAACAACCAATTATACTAAGTGTGTTTGATTGCATAAATTTTCCATGGAAAATGCCAAATTTTCATCTAAATTTCAACTTTTGTGTGTTTGATTCACATTTGGAAATGAAATTTAAATTCCATGGGACAATCCTATTAAACATAGTTTTTCTATTTTGCCTAAAAAACAATTCTCACATCCCCCCTATGTAAAATGTTTTTCTTGAAAGTTGGAAAATATTTTCTTTTTCATTCTTTCGTATCAAATGCACTCTAAATGTTGGACACATGTATTACCCTTCATTATTTATTCAAACTATATTTATGAGATCTAACATACACTATTTACTGTGTTAAGTTAATAAGTTTATACTTGTTCCTTTAGCAAGTTATTATATTCAGTTAAATTGTACTTTTTATGATTTTGTGTTAAGCATTTTTACTCAATTCGAATGAGATATATTATTTGGTATTGTTGACATGTGCAGCGCACTGGTGAAATTACTAGTAAGGCTATAAAATACCAGCAGTGCTTGGTACCAACTAAGGCTATCTCCAATCCAAAACTCTATTTTCGCCTCCTCTATCCTATAAAATAGAGATTTACAGTTTCTATTTCTTTTAACCTTCTCAACCTATAATCTCCAAATTTTATCCAAATCTCCATATTTCCTATTTAACACAATTTACAATTATTTAACATATTTTACAAATTAAAAAATTAAATATCAAACATAATTAAAAGAATAATTGAGTCATTAATAGAGTAATTAACTCAATTGGTCATGCTTTTCTTTTTTTTCACCTTAGGATTACTCCATTAAATACACATGAAATAAAAATTTTTTTTGCAATCAAGAAACGAGATAATAAGTACGAGATAACCCAAATTATATGAGGTAATGAAAAAACAACGACAAATAAAATATAAGCACTAAAATGATCGAAAAATATAAAAACTATGAAAACTGAAAAATGAAAAAAAATAGGGACTGGCTTGCAATTTACGGAATAGCATTTCCGTAAATTGCAAGTCTCTATAATATTCCTCTATTTGCACATTCACAAATTTGGAGATTCACGGTAGCCATCTCCATTTTGGAGATTGCAAATGGAGGTGGGTGGATTGGAGCATTAACTCACCTCTGTTATTTCTAAAATAGACATAATGTCGCATTAAAT
This sequence comes from Nyctanthes arbor-tristis, assembly GCA_963692815.1. NCBI lineage: Eukaryota > Viridiplantae > Streptophyta > Magnoliopsida > Lamiales > Oleaceae > Nyctanthes > Nyctanthes arbor-tristis. Next base: position 15,401 of record CAVNYN010283245.1, on the reverse strand, counting down.
TTCAACATCAACTTATCAGTTAGTGTCACCTTAACATAGTGTCAAATATCAGTAGTGCTAAATATCATTACTCATTTTTAAAAAGACAGTAATATTGCCACAACAGTAATTACTTTTTTATGGGACCACAATAATTACTTTACTCATCACTTGTTTAAGTATTTTTTCTATTTACCGATACAACCCTAAGTAATATTACATGATTAACCATACTTTTATTTCCTATTTCTTTTTTGTTCCACACTATTTTATACATTTTTCTAATATTTTGGGATTCGAATTCAAACCATAATCATATAATAATATAAGATAATAAGATAATAATATATAATACTACAATTGTCTAGCATAAAATTAATTTTATTTGGCGCAATTACTGAATTTTTCCTGCCTCTTCACCACGTCTAGTGTTATAGTCGATTTGTCTTGCATTCTATTTAATACTTCCCTAACTAGCATATCTCCCTCCATTATCCATTTCTTCCTTTCTTTAGCAATTCTACCTAAATTCCTCACTTTTTAAAATCCACACCACAATCTTATCGATTTTTTTTTAGAATTTTGGTATAATTTCCAAATTTTCCTTAGTATAATTTTGAAATTTATACCAAGGAAAGAAGTCCGTTTCTGTTAATCTCTTCTTTGGGGTAACACCCTAATGCTTTCCTAAAGTTATTGTCAATATTTGATATGATAATACATTTTGGATAACACCATAATCTTTGCCTAATTAAAGAGCAAAATTATACATATAATATATATTCTTAATTTATTTATGTTCCTAATTTAGATATTCTTATATATACAACGTAATTTTTTATATGAATAGGTATCGAGCGGATATATGTATCATGGTAAAAATAATTATTTTGAAATTATGCAATTTTTTTAAAGGTTTTATTATTTATTTGTCAATACATAATAAAACGAGGTATTATATAATTAAAAGAGTATGTGGAGTGGATATAATCTCATAGGTAAGAAATTTTTATATGAATCAATATCATGCGAGTACACATATTATGGTACACGTCTTATGCGTAATGTTAAATTGTTAACTAATAATATTGAATAAGTTATATGATTTAAAAAGTAAATTATAATAAAACATTAAACATGTATTTAAGAAGTATGTTTAAAAATATTCGTCAAATATTTCCTTGATTTCCGCAAAATTATACAAACTCAAAACAAAAATTCATACTAATAAAAAATCTAACACTGAATTAAACTCATTATTATATTATCTTATAAAACTTTCCTAATTATTAATTGTACAAATTTAATTGTTTTCATACTACCTCCGCCCCATAAAATTGGTACAATTTTCCTTTCATCCGTCTCAAAATATATTCCACTTTCCTATTAAAAAAGTAATTAGAATATTAATTTTTTTATAACCCTATTTAACGTGTATTTTAATTGATAAAAGAGTATTATTTAAAATAGAATATTTAATAAACGAAATGGTATATTAGGGGAAATGATATTAAATTTTACATTTTTAACACTATTAATTGTATTTTTTCTTAATATTTGTGAAATTTGAAATTGTACCATGATATACTCCTATTTTGCAGGTAATCTTAAAATGCTAGAAATTTGTTCAACTATTTATAAGATAAAAAACAATAATTAATTCCAGACATAACTATTAATCAGTGTTCTAAAAAGCGCGCCTAGGTGGGAAGCGACGGCCCACACCTCGCTTAGGCTATAAGCGGGGAAAAACCTTCAAGATAAACATCTATTTAAACTTAAAACTAAATACAAATGGCAAGGACAATTATTAATTTGCCTTAAAGTCTACAACATTTTCTTTACATCGTCACTTAAACAAAGGGTCATCTTATTTATAAGTCTCAATCATGTTATCTTTTTACAAGATTCAATGTGAGACAATCATTTAAACTTAAAACTAAATATAAAGGACCAAGACAATTATTAATTTGTCTCAAAGTCCACAAAATTTCCTTTACATAGTCACTTGCACAAATGCCCATCTTATTTATGAGTTCCAATCATGTTGCTTTTTTTTCAAAACTTTTAATGTAGGACAATAAAAAAGTTAAAGTAATACTACTAAATTTCTTTTTCAAGTTGAAATTTTTTTGTCAATAAACTTCTTTAAAAATTATCAGTATTATATTATTTTTTTAGCAATAGTCAAGAACAATTGTGTTAATATATAATGTTACTAAAATTTATAACATTATAAGGATTTTTTTTAAAGAAAATTGTTTGGATTTATAATATGTTTATTGACTCTATTTAAGTTATATGCTATTATTATATAAAATATACATATATTTATAAATATACATGTGGAGAATTGATGGTTATACATCTTCTCATTTATTTAAGTGGTTTTCTTGTTGGTAAAAAATGTGAAATGAGATTTCTTACTTTTATTTTAAGTGGTAAGTGTTATTTATTTTTGACAATTACATCATTTTTGTAATATTTAATCCCCATAAATATATAATAAAGTAGGAATTATCCATCTTTTGCTTTTTAAAAATATTAAAATTGTGTCGTAAAATTGTTAAAATTATAAAGTAGATATAATGTTTATGATTTTTACATTTATTTTCCAATTTAGGATATACATTTCAAATATTTAATAATTTTATATTTGTTAAAATTAAAAAAAAAAGTGCGAAACGCTTTTTAACGCTTAAGTGCCACCTAGGAGCGCTTAAGCTCGCAATGCTTGACGCTCGGGGGTCAACGCTTTTCCAAGCTTCATGCTTTTTAGAACACTGCTATTAATATATCAACTTTGGATCAAAAATTTTGTCATATTGATATTTTGTTTATCGTTATAACTATTACGTCTCTAGCTATTGTCATTATAAAATCATGCTATTTTTTAAAAAAATTATTTTTGTTATTTGTTAGACTAAAATGGTAACTTGGTATTATTGGTATTTGTACAAAATAAAACAATATCACCCAATTAAGAGAGTATGTGGGGAAACGAGATATTATCCCTTTAAAAGCATATATGGGAAGGGTACTTTTATATATTAAAATTTTTATTTAAACGGATATCTAGAAAATACGTGTTTGTAGATGCTGATACATATTATTAAACTGTTAAATAATAATATTAAATAAGTTAAATGATTTAAAAGTAAAATATAGTAAAACATTAATCGAGTACATAAGCAGGTAACTATTAATATATTATTAATACAACATTAATTTAACATGTCAAATGCTAAATCAAAATTATGTATTTACTAATTTTGTTATGTAAATCCGATGGCACGTATCTGTTGATTGTTTTAGTGTTCATTATTATTGAATTTTTTTTTGGTAATTAGTCTTTCCATGCAATGCACGGATGAGTGACTGGACTCATGGTTGCTATAGTTGATTGTGATTCGATCATTTAACTGCTAATTATTACAACTTTATATAAAATTGGACGTGTGAACTTGTACGACATATTTGAAAGAGATCTATAATTATAGACTCAGTGACGCAACCAAATTTATGACGAATACTCAGGCATTTTACTACAAATATCTAGTTGTGATTTGTAATTCGTATATCAATTCCTAACTTTATATGATACAAATTGAAAATTGTACTTTTTTATGACATAATGTATAAAAAGCACACGTATACGTCAATTTTGATACAAATGTACACTGTTGCAGGGTGAAAAAAAAACTAGTTTATTGTTAAATTATAATACTCTTGTACACGTATAAGTTTTTGAGGTAATTATATTGCAACTACAAAATTTGATTTCCCCACCACAATTTAAGAAAATGCTTTTATTTACTTAAAGATCTTGATTAGTATTAGATTAAGAATAATGCTATTTATTCTACAGTCTAATTATCATTTCTTTATTGGTTGTTGAATAATTCAATGCTCCTATGTATTTATATATCTCTACACATTCCCCAATATAGTAATACCAACTAGACTGGACACCGATCTTCAGTCTAGATAAATAGCATTATTTTTACATTAATGACCTTATGTGAATATGTTTTAGTGTTGTTATCATCATCATCTTTCTTTCTTTTTTGTGTTTCACACCACATTCATAATTCATAATTAGTCTCTTCTAAATTCTTTTTATCAACATCATTTCCGTCCAACGGCAGATACCGCTTCTAATATCAACCCCCTTCTTGTCTTCGATGAAGCAAATTCAATTTCCTCCATTACTTGCGACATCAAATTGGGAATTAAACTTGGAGTTGATTAGCTATTGCCACGAATTTCCTTCTTGCTTTTCTTTTCTTTTTTTTTTTTGGCTCAATGTCCTCTTGCTTTTATTGTTGTATTGCCACAACTAGGGGTGTGTGTTTGGGTTTCAGGCACGGGTTTTGAAATGCCCAAGACCAAACAGATTATTTTCAGTTCGGTCTGGTTTCAGGCTTGTAAGCCCATTTGGTTTCGGTCTCGATCCGAGTTCGAGTAATTGTTCAGGTTTTGTTCAGGTTTGTAATTTTTCAAATGTATAAATATGAAAAAGAAACAAACTTAATATCTACATGATAAATCAATGTTTATTTTCCAATATAAAAACAAAAAAAAATTCTATATGTACATGGGAGTTTTTTTATTATATTTTTCAGTTAGAAAATCAATGTTCTAAATTACTATTACTCTCCATCTCCAACCTATCTCTTTTCTCTATCTAATTATTATTACATAGATTGATTCAACTATTTCATTTCATTTATCTTCAGATCTATGTCATACAAGAGGAAATACAAAACTAATCAAACTACACAATAATTGTACCACGATATCTAAGTAACTATTTTTTTCCTTATTTTTATAAAATGTAAAGATATATAACATGATTTATAAAAATAAACACATAATTCTCTTTGAATTATGTTTCACGAGTGTCTCCTAATTAAATTCTTTCACATTTTTCTACCATGTATCAAAATATATATTTGAAGATAGAGTAAACTACAAAATATTAAGTCATACTTTTCAGGTTTTTTCAGACTTTATGTTAAAGCCCAGGACCAGACCATAACCGTTCGGGTTTCGAGTTTCAAGTCCAAACCCGATTTTTTAAAGTTAAAGCCCAGACCCAGTTCTGACCTATTGGGCTCGATCTTTTTGTACAACCCTAGCCACAACAATGTCCTTCCTTCAAAATGAATAGCAAATCAAATAGAAACCTGGTTCCAGAATTTTGAAATTAAAAAAAAAAATTGAACATAACTTTTACCTAAAGCAAAAGATTATTGGGCAGCCGAATTGTTGGTTTTCAATTTCCAGCAAGAGGTTTGATTTCGGGCAAGACATTCAGGAGTAGGTGATAATGGTGGGTTAATGCAATATGGGTGGCGGTGTTTAGATGGAGAATACCGAATATATCTAGAAATAATAATTGGAAACAAGAAACAGACACATTTTTTTTTTAATACAGAAACGCACCCACACTATTATTACTAATTTTTAGGTTTTGTTATTTTTTTATTAATTTGGTTATAATTGTCAATTTAATGTAGTGTGCTTATTAAATTTTCTTTTTATTTGTAGTGGCAATATAATGTAGTGAGTAAAGTAAACATTGTAGCGACAATATAATTTGGCAATTTTTAATTAACCAAAAATATCATATTTTCAATACTCATGAAATGAAATACTATAATTTTTTTTCCCATTCCCCATCCATGGTGAAGCCGTGAAGGGGACAAGGGAAAAATCGATGTAGAATTTAGAAATTTGTTTTTTTTTTCAAACAAATTCTTTTTAATTTGTTCCTTAAGCTAAAATGACAGTTATTTTTTCCCCTTATATTATCACGTAAATTTGCGTCAAATTTTCACAATCAATTTCTCTTCATCACTCAACCCTAACTTCCGATCTCTAATAAAATGAATCTACAGAAGCCGACTCCACTGTATAGTTAAAAAATAAAAAGGAAACTTAATTAACTGTCGCACTGCAACACTCCTCTTCTACTTCCATTGCATTCTATTCCCACTGATCTCTGCAACTCTGCTCTTATTAGACTTTATGGTTTCATCATATCGATAAAATGGCGAATCTTTTAGCTCAATATCAAAGTATTAAATCCTCGAGCGATCACCTCATTATTGCCGGTAATTTCAACAATCAATTTTCCATTGTAACCCTATCTGTTGGTTCAATTTTATTCATTCTACTCTTTGAAATCATGGTATTGCTCTATGATTTTCTCTATTTTCTAGTTTTGGTTGAAAACATGGGAATTGTTGGCTTAATCAAGTACTTCCTCCGTCCGAAAAGATAGCCATATTCCTTTTTTCACATAGATTAAAAAAGTCCATTTAATAATGTTGAAAAAGTAAATTTTAATATTATTTCCCTGTTATACACTTTCTTTTATTAATTATTTCACTTTAATAATTCTATCTTTTTATAACTATATATATTAAACATGGTATATAAGAGAATTAATATTTCAACTACTTTTTGAAAAAGAAACTGGACTATATTTTGGGACGGAGATCGGAAGAGCGAAAATTGGATCATCTTTTTGGGACGGAGATAGTAGTTTACAAATTTCATTGAGCTATAAGTTTGATTGCTAGCGCCTGATTTGGATTGGTGAAGAAAGTTTCTGAATGATGGATTTTTCTTTGTTTCTACACAAGGGCAATTCCGTCCAGCTATCCTTTTGTGAACTAGTGATTATTTCCAATAGGAAGAGAGTATTTTACTTTATACAAGAATGGACATTGAGGTAATTTAAGCTCACTGAACGTAGATGGACCGCCAAGCAGATGTGTCGATGTCTAGGAGAAACTATCAAACCTTGAGATGATTTCATATCATTAAATGCGGATGGACCACCATACAAATGTGTAAAGAACAATTCTATTCAACTATCAATTGTGGAATTTCCCAATGAAGTAAAATGTTTTACAACTTGGTGAGATCTCATGCAACCTTGAAAATTTTTTTACCAAGTGTTAGAACCAAACATGATCCCAAGTTACTCTCTATCCAAATATACTCATCCTAGTATGTATGTGTATATACACACACAGACACAGACACACACACACAAAATAGAATTTCATGTCAAAATTTCATATCTCTCTAAAATTTTATATATAAAATTCTAGAGAGACATATAATATATATATATATAAGTTTTATTTTTTAAAATGCAATCTTATTCACTCATTAAATTGACAAGCAACACATTCAAAATAAATAAAGACGGAAAATAAGACCATTCACAAGACTCAAACGAAGAGCCAACGACCATGGCTAGTGTGTATGCTATTTGGTTGGCCGATCTCCTAACATAACTAAAATTAAGACTTGGGATATCATTGGCTATGAGTCGGCAATCTTCAATAACCATATCAAAATAGGAGTTTTCTACTACAGTACACTGTAGAGCATTGAAGATATGCATCCATCTCAATAACATTAACATCAGAGAATCGAGACTTCAACTAGGAAAGAACCTCACACACTCCTAGAGCTTTAGCAATAAGTAAATATATGATACCTGCCACGGGCACAATCTAGACCACAATGAAAGAGTCAAGATCATCTCATATAATAAGGCGGGGACTAGCCTTCCCATGATGATCAACAATAGCCGCATCAATGTTGATCTTGAACGAGCCAGCTATCGGAAGTTTCTACTGATGACTTCCAGCTTATTGGAAGCCAAAGTTGAAGGCAATGAAGACGTATGAACATCACGCCACTGTTGTAAAAAAGTTCTTGCAATTTCCACCACCTTCAACACTGTGTAGGATCTAGCTTGCCAAACCTCTTCATTCATATTCCTCCAAATTGCCCAACCAGCCATACTGATTAACTCATGGTCTCCATGGTAGTTCCTAACCATAAACTCCAGCCATTCTTTGAAGGTTCCAGCAAATGAGAAGGATGAGGCAACCCCCAAAGCCGACCATATGTTACGAGCAAAATCACATGAGACAAAGGAATGAAGAATAGATTTGGGTGTTGTTAAGCAAACTGGACAGCCACCATCAACATCCACCCGTTTTGGCCTTTAGACATTCAATCTCTGGAATAACAGTCACCAATGCTTGCCAAAGAAAAATTCACCTTTGTTGGAATTTTAAAGTTCCATAATATAGTCCAGAATGTGACATCCCAAATTTTAATTACATTTTTATTTGACATGGCTACCTAAACTTAAAGGCTAATTTATATATGGACCAAAAGTTAAAGGCAAGAATAGTCAAGTCAAGGTCAAAATTAAATTATTTGGGTCAAAATCCAAGTTATCAAAGGGTTTAAGAGGAAGAATTAAATGTTGAAGGACTTATAGGTAAATAAGATTTTTGTCAAGGACCAACTTATAATAAGCAAGAAGTTGAGAGACTTTGGGTGCAATTTTCCTGAATATCTAGACATTTCTCTTGCATTTGGAATCAAATTACATACATACACAAGCACAAACAGATAGTCAGCCGAAGAAGAGAAAAAATGGAAGAAAAAGAAAAGAAAAAGAAAAATGAAGGAAAAAAGGAAAAGGAAATGGAGGATTTTGTGTTAGTTGGTGTGGCTTGACCTTGGGCTCTCGATTTTCCTGTGCAATTTCGTATGATTTGGGACTACATTTTCTAATGTGTGTTGAATTTATGGTTTATTCCTATGATTTGGGACTACATAATTGATGTTTATGTTGAAATAATGATGTGTTTTAATCTTTACCTCCTATTATATATTGTGGGTTGATTTTCATAAACCCTAAAAATTGAGAAATTTGGGGTGTCATGTGATAAATTTTAAAGCGGATAACGACTAGTTTGTTAATATAAACTACATGTATTTAAATTTCTTAAGGCATATGAATGATATAAGATTTTAAGGTTTGAAGTTATTGGTTTTAACTTAAGAAATTAATTAAATGCACTTAGCTTTCGTTTTTACTTTGCATTATGTTAAAGGATGTGAAAATTAAGGTGATTATGAAAGGACTAGTTTTATTATACAAGGATCCAAGAAGAGTAAATTGTGCTTTGTTTCAAGCTCTTGTTATGAAATAAATTCTTAAGATTTACAATGTGATAAAGTTATGGGATTTTATTATGTGAATATGAGTTAAATAAAAAAAAAGTCATAGTGTAGAATTATTCTTGGACATGAAACTGGAATCAAACAAGGTCAAATATAAAAATATGTAAAGTTATTATATGAAATCATAGTTTAAAAAGGAAAAATATGAAGTTGAAAATTTTGAATAAAGTATTACTTGGGTACCTTAAACTGAAAATTCTCATAGAATTGAGTAGTGAGTTTATAGTCTTGATATTCATAGGATTAATTGATATGAAATGGTGATTTGAATCTAAAATGGAACGCTATGAAGTTAATGTTGATTTTTATGGAACCAAGCATGTAAATATGGATTCAATAAAGTGGGAGTATGTTGAAATTTTATGTGGGTTGATATAAGTGCCTTAATAACATAGTATTAGGGAAGATTTCGAAGATAAGTGAAGCTAAGAGTGAAAATAAGAGTTGGACAGTATTTTGCTCCAAGAAGAAATGAGGAAATGTTGAAGAATTTGAAGGAAATGACAAGCTTGTAATTTTAAAGAGAGTTATATATTAATATAAGTAGATGGAAAAGGATAAGGTTAAAGGAAGTGACATAGCTTGATAATATGTAAGAATTTGCTATAGTAGTAATTAAATGTTGAATGTAATTCTCATATTATGTTACAGAAAGTGGGAAATGATTAGAATCAGTTACGAAATGAGCTAGATTTCCATGTATAGCTGGTGACTGGAACTCTTCTCTTCTTGTTTTTTTAAATGAAAATTAATTATGCTTTGATTTCTTATGAATTTGAAACGTTTTATGATGATCATGTATTTCTTTTAAATTTGAGAAAAGTTGATACTTCTTTAGAAAAGTTCATGTGGATTTTTACGTGAAATGATGTCCATGATTTGTAGAAAAGAATGTTGGATCTAAAATGTTGTTTATGATGTATAAAACCCCCCAAAATTTGTATCCTATATTATGAATGCCTTAGGGCGAAGGGCCTATGGCTCAAGCTGACAAGATAATTTGCTGCCCAAGTGAAGGGGCCCATGGCTCAAGTTGGTTATTGTGCCGTCTAGGGCGAATGGGTCATATGGTATCTATGACTCAAGCTAGTGTCTACACGCGTATGACCAAAAATGAATATGGTTACATGATGACATGAGACTATGGATACTCTTCGGGGTGGATTTTATGATAATTTTTGAAATGAAATAAATTTTCATAATGTTTTCTAATATTGTAATGATTTTATAAATGTGTTGATGTGAGATGAATACAAGTTGTTTATAATGTTCGATTTATATTTAAAATTATGAAACTTCAAAATTAGTTTATACATTTTATTCGATATTTTGCTAAAGATATATTTTGAACTCCAAAACATGTTTATTTGCAAAACTCCACTCAATGGGCTTGTTAGTTCACATGTTTCCAAAATGATTTTCTTTTCAGTTAGCAATTAGAGTTTAGGCAATACATTATGGCCAAGCCTGCTATTTCAAAAAATAAAGCCACCACATAGAATTTGTTATAGGGTCTGTTATTATTATAATTTATAAACTTTAACCTAGTTAAGTTCACTAGTATGCGTTGGGTATTGATAGGTGCTTAATTGTGTTATTTAAATCCCATGTATGTGTTGTTAATGACTTGATATTGTGGTTAAAAGTGTGTATTTATGTTTGATTTGGTCAATTGTAGGTTCAAAACTAAGATGAGAGCGAAATAGTACAATTTGGGATAAGTTCGGACTAATTTAGCATGAATTACGGAGTTTATGGGTCAAAACGAATAAAGGCAGAAGCTGAAGGACGAAAAAGCGCATGAAGGAAGCCATGCGGCCGCATAGACTATCCATGCAGGCGCATGGCTGAACAGAATACAAGCAAAAGAGTCATGCGGCCGGGAATGTAGTTTCAAAAGACATCAGAGACAGTGCGGCCGCATGAACAGTACCATGCGGCCGCATGGGCAGATTTGCGCGAATTTTCTAGTTTCCTACTTTAACTAGGATTCTTTTCATGACAAATTATATGCATGATTTTTATGCTTTTCTTAGGTTTTCTTAGACTTATAAAAGGGTCTAACATAGTATTCATGGAGACCATTCACATATACATTAAATTAGTTAGTTTCTTTGAGATTATTATGCAAGTTTGGATTCGGTTTTTGAAGAAAAGTCTTGGATTGAAGGATATTGGTCTCAATACACTTTTTCTCCAGCCTTATTCATCAAAATCCGGTGATGGATTCCTACTCTCTTATGTTTAATTTTATTAATTCTAGGAGTAGCTAATTCTTTTTGTTGGGACGAACAATGTAGCCTTATTGTGAACCCTATTTGCTTGTTTGCTGATTCAATGAGTAAAAGTTGATTTCTTGTTAATTCTTTATCGTTGTATTGTATGATTTTCACTTATTTGGCGCGTGAAATTGTGGATGTTTATTGGTTTGTGTTGAACTCGAGAGAGGAATGCATGAATTAGATTAGGTGATAAAGGACATTAATTTAGATAAGACAAAGAGATTTGCTTGTGGTTAGTGCGGTCACGTAAATTGAACTTTGGGGATATTTATATGAGTTTCTTGTTACTAATGTACTTAAGAGGTTTGTTAACGCGCTCACTTAGAGATATGTGATGGGGCCTAATTTAGTAGGACTAGTTAACTTCGAGAGGAGTAGTTAATTAATTACGTGAACTCGATCGTTAACTAGGATTGATTTTTATTGAATCAATGAATGTGTAGTTAGGGGAATCAATGGTGGTGAAGTTGTGAGTCCTAAGATTACATAAATCTTGAAGAAAACTTTCATAAATTATTTACTTATTCTTAGTTTGCTTAATTTTTATTCTTATTTATTTTATTTACTTTTACAACAAACTCAAAATTGTGATTGTTTCAACTAGAGCGTGAATTGAGTGTTCAGTACTTGAATCTTTTCCCGTGGGAACGATAACCCGGACTCATTGTACACTTTATTACTTGTTCAACCCGTACACTTGCGGATTTCGAATACACATTTTGACAAACAGGTATCACGTGTGAATCATTCCGTATTAGTATATTTCTTCACATGTGAAGTATTGTAAATTATAATGACGGGAATTCTTATATTGTGAGGTGTTAACGGGTTTGATGTTGGGATGTTATACAAGTTGGTTTTCTTATTAAATTAGGAGAGATATTGTCAAAATTTTTCTAGGATAATTAACATGTTTACCAGTCTTAACGGTAGATTCTAGCTTTTAGTTAGAATTTATCATTGGCGCATGTCACACTTTAAGTAAGTTAGAGGTACTAGGAGTTGGGCGTGTCACAGAAGCTATCAACATTGCAATTAGCTATCAAACTGGATTCAGCCATCAGTCTCTTATAACCACTTCAAACCGAATTGACTCCCCTCTTGTCATGGTACCAATACGTACAATTGGCCCTTCCATGAGCACTTAATGGAATCTGCAATATATAACTCCTATCGGCTTAATTGTAAAGATATGAGATAAGATCAAAATCCCACTAATTTTTCCCTACAACCATAAGCTGTTTTATGTTAGCACCTTCAACATCTAGAATATGATCAGTTGTAACATAAGCATGAAAAGGGTCTAGAAGCCAGGTTCGTGCCAAAATCTAACAGAGGTACCATTATCCACACGAAATTTGCACCCATCTTTCATAAGAGAGAAGTGGACAAGATACTTTTCTATATATAGCTTGGGTTGTGACTCATTTTGGCCTCTAAAAAAGTGGACGATGGAAAATAGCGAGCCTTATAAACTCATGACACCAACGACGTTATTTGGGTAGTTAGTTTCCATCTGATCTTGTGAAGCAGTGCTATATTTGTTTCATACAACTTCTTAAAACCCATTCCCCTCTATTCTTTGGAAGGCAAAGTTTGTCCCAAGAAGTCTTAGTAATCCCTCTTCCTCTACTTTGATTGGACTACCACCAAAATTTATTCATAATTCTTTCAAGCTCTTCACATAACTTATTTAGGATAACGAATATGTTCATAACATAGTTAGGGACTAACTGAGCAGCATACTTGATTAAGATCTCCTTTCCGGTTCTAGATAATTACTTCTCCTTTCAACCTTATACACGCTTCTATACCCAATCTTTAATAAAGGCAAACACCTCCCGCTTCTTTCTCCCAATAATGGAAAATAACGAAAGGTATTTTCTCATGCTCTTGTGAAATTTGAATGCCCAAGGCTGACGGGATAGGATAGCATGTTGTCTATCCACTTCAACATTCTGACTAAAATACAAGGTAGATTTATGATAGTTTATAGCTCGTTCAGATTCCAGATAAGGATGACAAATGTGGAAACGGCCTAAAGCATCCATTTGTCAAAAGACTCAAAACCTTAAATAATAATCTTAAAATAGTAAAATATTATTCCAACACTGTTGACATTATTGCGTAATTTGTTTACCGGAAGTGCGAACACAAAATCAGTTAGAAACAGATCACATAAAGCAGTAAAGAAAATAAATGAACACCACTAAATGTTTGCTCCATTTCGGGAGCCTGAGGTTCATCGCGAAATGGCTAATCCCCGTTGATGCTCTACAAGATTGTAGATCCAGCCTCAGTTGCACTAGATCACAAATAAACAGAGTACAATACCCTAACCGAAGCCATTCAACACTTAGACTCACACAGATATTCAATGGAGTGATATACTTTAAGGATTACACAGAACCTCACTACAAAAACGCTCAGAGATCACAAAGTTCTCACAGGCAGAGAACGAAGAACAACTCTGAAAATCCTAACACAACGAATAAGGCTGTGTATGAATCACTGCTGTGTATGAATCACTCTAACCCTAACACTGATACAGAATGACAAATATATATGAATGGCTTTAATGGTCCAAATCTTCTCACTTAAGATGGACGGCTAGGACGGAAAGACCCGACCCACCATAAAGGTCCGCGAGTTTTTAATCCGGGTGAGAGTCAAATTGGGCACAAAAGTCAACCGTCACAATTTATCTAGTACGTTAAAAATAAACAAGACTAATATATATATATATATATATATATGAAAAGTTCAAGCACCACTCGAAAGTTTTGTTGCAAAATCTCCTACTCCATGTGGCATGCATTGATATACGCTACGTGTATTTCAAAATATTACAATTAATCAAAATACACTTTAATTAATGAAATAATTAGGTAGATAATTATTGAGAAGTGTTGACTAATATGTCAATTAGGTGAATTTAAAAACACCACAAAAAATAAAAAGTAAATAGTCATATCTTGAACGAAATAAATGACACCATATGATATATGGGTATCCATGCAACTATCAAAGGGCTTTGTATTATTGATGAAATTTGTCTACTAATCATAGAAAATAATGTTCGAAATTGATATAAACAGTCCTTCCAAGTAACGTGCAAATGGACAGTAGTAACCTGCATCCAAATTAGTCACTAATAATAATAATAATAATTCATTTTTTATTTATAAACCCAACGAACATAATCAAGCTAGGATTTTCTGAAGTCGCTTCATCTCCTCAACCCATACTGCAGACCTCCACATTCTAAAGTCGAATTTTGACGGACTTTCCTTTCTATTTTTTGACACTCTACGCGCATTCCATTCCCACCGATCTCTGCGCTCTCATAGACTCTATGGTGTCGTCAGATCGGTAAAATGGCGAATCTTTTAGCTCAGTTTCAGAGTATTAAATCCTCGAGCGATCGCCTCGTTATTGCCGGTAATTTCTACAATTACAGATTTCACTCGTTTTCATTGGTTTATAAGTTTGATTGTTACCATCCGATTTGGATTCCTCTGCCTATGGGTGAGGGAACTTGTTGCAAGAGTAGGCGAAAAATATGAAGATTTGTTGATTGTTAGTTCAATTGGTAGTTAGTTGATTGTTCAAACTGCAAAGATCCTTTAATGAAATTCTGAATGATTAAGATAAAATATGCTTCCCAAACAAACATATCTACTAACCAATGCAGCTGGGCCAATTTGCTTTGGCTTTTAAGAGAGAAATATTGCATGAAATGTCAATTCCCTGGATTACTCTTTGTATCCTGGGCATTGCTGATTTCCATAGTTGGAGAAGCTGTTTAATGTTAGTATTCTGCTATATATTACTTGTTGCAGTTGAAGATGTAAATGATCTATGGCCTGACCTTAAGAATGGGTTTGAAGAGCGGTTGCCATTCAAAAGGGTTTTGCTGAACAACAAGACTCGAAATACCGTGCCGGTTGATGAATTACCTGCTGAGTTCATATTGACAACGGATGCAAGACTCCGTAGTAGATTTCCTCAAGAGCAACTGTTATTTTGGTTCCGAGAGCCATATGCAACTATAGTTCTTGTTACTTG
>CAVNYN010283243.1:0-60561 GCA_963692815.1 Nyctanthes arbor-tristis | reverse complement strand
AGATCTACACCATTGCCTACACTCTTTCCCTACCGACGCTCTTCCGATCTCTCAACCATTAGTCTAACTTACCCCAACCTTTAACCAACTACGCTGCCTCTGACTTGTGAATTAGTGCCAACAAAAAAAATAATATAGGGATTTTACAAAAAAAAAAAAAAACGGGGCAAATGTCGGGGATTTTCCTATCCCCGACCCCACCCCGCCCCGACTCACTAGGGGATCGGGGCGGGGTCGGGGCGGGGTCGGGGAAGGCCAAACCCGACCTCGACCTGCCCCGTTGCCATCCCTACTTCAAACTTCAAAATATTATATTTAAAAATTAAAAAAAAAAATGCTTACCACAAGCAGATCCAAGGAACAATCTTCTTCAGGGCATCAATCAAATGATAAAAATTATAAGCGCAAGTTAAAACATCAGGTGGGAAAAAAAAAAGGAGTAGTAAAAAATGGAAAAAGATAAAAGGATCGATTGAGCAACTAAGATTGCCAAGGATGCAGAGGATGGTTCTTCTGTAATTTGTTCTTACTCGTTGGCATTTGCAGTGTGTCAGCCAAAAAAAAAAAACCTTGCGAAAAATCCTGGGACAGGAAATACTGATTGTACCTGGTAACCATTCACGAAACTTGAAGCTTGAACAAAAAAACCCGAAAATTAAAATAAAAACAAAGCGCAAACCAACATGAATATTATTTAAAACACATAAAATTGAAAAATAAATGACCAAATCAACTCAAAATAGAGAGAAATCAAAGCTTTTTTACCTTAATCGGTGGGGCAGGTGGACGGAGAAGAAACAAACAGGGAGAGGCCTCAACGACCAAAGGTACGGGAGAGAAGGGGCACAGCGGGAGAGAGAAGAAAGAGAGAAGAGCAGCTTAAAAATATGTGGTCCAAAATCAGCGGGAAAGAGTTGCGTACTGACTGAGGAAGAAAGAGAAATGAGATAGGTGGGTAATGTTCTGGAGCAAACGAGAAAAAACCGAGGACTTGGAAGGGCAATTTTGGAATAAAAAATGGAAGACGATAGGCCCAAGATGACAAAACTGGCTCTTTTATAATAGTAGGATATACATATATACTAGTGGAGTCATGTGCGTTGCACGTGCAGCATTCACCATGTTGTATGTGTAGTGCGAACATATGAGTTTGATTATTAGCAATGAAGAGAGGAACAAAATGACAATAAAAAATATTCTTAATGCAAGTAACTACATGCAAAAATCTCAAGCAAGATCACAAATACAAAGGCCAGTAATATACTGCATACTATACTTCATCATATTTGCATTTTTTTCCTCAACAAAAGAGAGTAAAGGTTACAACTCTTCTGTAAGTACTAAATGTAGTTGATATAATTACATAGGTACAACTATGGACACGTCTTTGAATTGAACATGCCGATAAAGTTGATTTTCTATGAAGTTCATTCGCCATAGCTTACAAATGCAAAATCAGATTACATAACCTTGGGACAAAGGAAGAAAATAGACCCAAAAAAAGGAAAAAAAAAATAGTAAATCATACGGGCAATCTCCAAAATGGATTTAGAAACGAAACTCCAAAATCTGCAGAGTTTAGATTGTCATATGGTCAAGCTTATACAAGATCATTAAATAATCATAGATAAATGATCATAAAACATAAGAAAACACTAAGAAAATGATCATAAAGAGTTCCTCAAGGATTGATCTGTCACTAAATTTTCTCTAAGCCCAACAGTCATAAAATAAATTGTTAGATTGCTTTTAGAGATACACAAGACTTTCTAGACTGATGTCGAAAAATAATTACTATGCATTTGATAAATGAAAAAAAGGGTTTTGGAAAAAAGGGATAACTAACTAATTAATTTGTTACCACTTACCACAGAAAAACAAAAAAAATGAACCAAAAAGAGAAAAAGGAAAAAAAGAAAGAAGAAGTTGTATGGATAAAACATTGGCAAGTATGCATTGTCAGCTTTGAAGAATGCATAAATGGGAAAAAAAAAAATAGGGTAAGGGACAAACTCAAACATGTTATGTGTGGCTGGGGTCAGTAAAAATTGGGATAACAAATAGATTTGAATTTTCCATTCATCACTAACAAAAAGCAGAATAAGTTAAAAAAAAGTACAAGGTTGGAACTGCAAAAATTAAAAATAATATATATAATATGTACACTCATTATATGATAAAATATGGTAAGAGAATACCCTCACTATATATTGTACGATTATTATATGAAGTAGTGTATGTAATATATACACTCATTTTTTTTTCTCTTTCAAAAAATTGAAAAAAATAAATTTGATTCAATTTTCAATTAACATATAAAATATAAATATTCAGTCAAAATAAATGTTTCATGGAAGGTAAAATAAAGAATAAAAAAAGAAAAGAAATTGTTAGAAAAAGCTAAATTTCTTTGTAAATATAAAAATACTCTTTCTGATGTGAAGCATTATCTTTTGAAATAAGATAAGAGTTAAATATTCATTCAAAATAAATGTTTCATGGAAAAAGTAAAATAAAGAGTAAAAAAGGAAAAGAGATTGTTGGAAAAAATTAAAATTTTCTCTAAATATAAAAATACTCTTTATGATGTGGAGCATTATCTTTTGAAATAAGATAAGAGTTTGCTCAAGTTTCTCTTAAGTCATAAACATAAGAACTAATTCAATACAGGAAGTAAAGATAATTTCACTAATATATTTCTTTACAAAGTAAATATACCAAACAATCACAAACTCAATGTTTCTACTTATGCTTCAAAAGATTGTATTTCTGGTTATATTCCTATATTTATGCAAGGATATATGAGTTCAGTGAACATAGATAGTAAATAATATGTTAGAGAGCACAATATACCATAAATTAAAACAAAAACATAAATGCGTAGTAGAAATGGAGTTTAATTGAAATTGATGAATCCAATTGGGGAAAAAAAGGTTAAACCAACTAAAGTAAATCCACCCGCAACCGATATCACAATTAAAATCCATCAAATTTGTAAATGAAACCAAACATTGGATATTTTATTTCAGCCACTATCCATTGTCCCAAAAAACCGAGCCTACACTCCTCAGAACTTCAAGAAAAAAAACTTGATGTAAATGAAATATTCAAGATCGAAAAGCTAGAATAGCAAACTTATTTGTTTGAACCTCTTTATTTTTTTTATTTATAAATTCATCTATCATGATTTGACATTTGATTTGACAATTTTTTAACAATCACCACACATTTCAAACTTCAATTAAATCTTCACCACTCATTTCCACTCATTATAAATTCCCTTTATAAATTACAAAAATAAAGAGCTTCAAACAAGCTAATTTTCACATTACATTGAATTTTTCCTAACACTATACATTCCATTAGAGCTACAATATTAATGAATTCATATAATCCCCAAGGGAAAGCTAAGAGCGCCATTGTATATTCGAGCGTGTAAAGTTAAAGATTTACAGGGTAAAACTTGCTGCTATTATACGTACTAATTGTATAATTAATTTTTGGACATTAAATCATAAGCGAAGAAAATGAAAAAGAAGAAAACTACAAAAGATAGATAAACACACAGATGCATTACACATGTATTTGAAAAAAATATATAAAGACATAGATGAACATAGTGGTTTTGTACATGCTTATTTCCAAAACTCATCACAAGGCAAAAAATCCAAAAATTAGAAAGAATGTGAGAACACAAAAATCAAATGCACCTCTAAAGGTTACTACCAACTAAATAAAGTAATACATCAAAGACATTAAAGTACAAAACCAAATGATACTTAACGTTACCGATAATTTAACAATCACATATACTAATTATGTGAAACTCTTTTGTAGATTTTGATTTGAGAAAGTTAGACGGATTTGTTGCAACATAAATATTAAAGCACTTAGCTCGCAGTAACAAAAGAAAAATATTGAGATAGCAATTTTTATTATATGATATGATGCAAACAAGAAAAATTCCAATACACAATTTAGTGACATAGTAACTTCAACTTTTGAATGTAATAAATATCAAAGCACTTAATTCTTAGTAATATAAGAAAGATACTGAGATGTCGATTTCTATTATATTGATACAAATAAGAAAAATCTCAATATACAAAATATGAGATTAGCAAGTTTAAAAAAAAAGGAGAAGAAGTTTATGGGGACGTGACTTAGCAAACTTAAAAATTAAAAAAAAAAAATTGGTTGAAGAACTTTCTGGTGTGTGAAGCTTATCTCATTAAAAAAAAGAAAAAAGAAAAAGAAAAAAAATGAAAGGTTACAGATGTAATCGATAAAAAGTTGAAAGGTTAGAGATGTTAAGTGTAATTAACCCAATACTCCTAAAAGGCTAGTTTAAAAAGGCTGTTGAAGGCTAGGAGCATTATTTTGGTACCTTACTTTTTAAATGAAAGAGTATTTTGAGTTTAAAGATCTTTTTGAATATACTCTCATAATCAAACTAACTTTATAACTTGAAACCGTTGTATATTTATTGAGAATGATTAGGAGAGATCTACGTAGTAGTACATATGTAGACATCAATCACAACATTTATATATAGTTCACGTGTGGACATATTTAATTTGACCAATTGCATTAGAATTAATTCAGAATAGCTACGTAATCAGATTTCGTACCACTCCTCTTGTTTTCTTTTACCTCACAATCGGATTTGTACCACTTCTTTTATTTATTTATTTTTCCATTATTTGAGCTGCCGACTTCCCACAATAACATAAACTGTGAGATACAATCATACAATAAAACAGTGTTTCAAAAAAAATGATACAATGAAACAGACTAATGACACGGGAAATAGGCTGAAAGGAGTAAATATAAGTTTTTTTCCCGAACTAATTATTTTATTTTATTTTTTAATTGACACCATATGTCTATTTCAAAGAAAAACCGCAGCTAATACATTTGCTCAAACTTTATGTTCAAATGTTATTTTCCTGTTATCTGATAATAATGATAATAATAATTGAAACCCCTAATATATAGTCTAATACAAAACAAAAATTGGAGTACTGTATTGTACCCCACCAACAAAAAAATTTATTACTGTGAACTAAAAATTATGACAATGAAAGTTCAAGTTGCCTTACTACCCCCTTACCACCCCCACCCCCACCCCAAAAACACAATTCAAGAGAGGTCCAAAGTTATTTCATGAATCCCTTTTCATCATAACATTTGTTCAACTGTGTATTCAAATAGATTAATTCCTCACTGAATTAGAATTCTAATAATGTTATACTTTCCTCTTATATTATGAAAATCTGATGAAACCCATAATATATCAATCTTACATTATGGGTCGGTAGCAAATGTAAAATAGCATTGAACGTCAGGCCCATTGGGCCATAACGGGCCGAAAACATGCCATTCGTTGGGTTATTTGCAAACCACAAAAAAGTTCTCTTTATTATCCCAGCACACGTACGTATACACAAAAAAGTTCCGTGAACTCGTAGCAGAAACCAGCATTGACAGAAACACACAATGCACAGAGATCTTCATTACTCTTGTTGATTAAGCCTCGCTGCCGCAGCCACAGAGGCTGCCACGCCACCTGGATACGTAGCCAGTTCCGATCTGTTCCTAACTTCAGCATTGATTACACCTTCAGCATCTTCCCTCGTCACCGGCTTATCATCCGTAAGTTTTGTAGTTGCGTCCTGCAAATTATCAGAATCAGTTTAATCAAAACGTAAATGAAAATGTACTTCATTGGAGTACTTGTGTTCATGTACTTACAGTCAAAACATCGCCAAGCTTGTACTTTTGCTCGTCTCTGGTGGTTCTCACATTATACGATGCGGCCGACTGAGCTTCGGCGCCTACACCACCAGGCACCACATGGCCTATCCCGGTTGCTCGAGTCTCTGCCGCCTGGATAGCGGCAGCATCACTTTCATCAATTGGTTTGTCTCCGGCTGAAAGAGCAGCCGACTCCAGTGCTTCTCCTACTGTAATTGCATCCGTGTCCAGCGCCCCCGCCGGACGTGTCATTTTCACTTCCGTTGGTTGGCTGTATTGTCCCACAGCCTGTTATGCATCAAAGCAAAATCGTAACATGAAAAACAATCTAACTTCGTCTGTTCTTCTTTTAGGCTTCTTCTTTTGCTCTGCTTTGGTTTCGCTCTAAACATCAATTTTATCAGAAACAGAAAAAAGAGGAGGATCTAACCTGTCCGCCAACGGATTCGGTGATGACACGGTAGCCACCGACTTCTGCTTCACATATGGTGGCGCCTTGCTCCCTCATAACGTTGGTCATGTCGTTATGGCCAACCGCTCCCCGTCGCTCGTTCACGTCGGCGGCGGATTGCATGACGGCTGCAGGACCACCCTTCTGAGTCTGCCCAAGAACCATATTCTCAGCGGCCTGCATGGTGGCTGCATCTTGTGGAGCTATAGGTTTGGAAGCTAACTCTCCGGAAACTTCAAAAATGTCCCCGTACTTGATGGCTTCCGGCCTTTGTGGTTGTTCTTGGCTCATTTTTGTATTTTTAGCTTGCCGTTAATATTAATTGCTGATAAAGAAAAACCGAGAAAATCGATGAACCCACCGCAGAAGCGGGGCGAATTTATAGTCAAACTCGGGCGGTGCGGTGTTAAGCAATTAGAGAAATACTACACGTGTAAAACTCGAAACCGGGACACTTGGATTTAGTGTTTATTTACAGGTGGAAAACTTGGGCAGAGAATAATGCTTTTGCGCTGATCCTATCCGTCCGACATACGTAGTAAATCGTAATGCATGCGTTAGCAAATGATAAATTTAATTAAATGTAGAAAGATGTAGTATTTTTTAGATTAGATTTATCATCAATGTTAGTGAATGATGGTGATTATATTTTCATGTGCACTCTCACGGGAATCAAAACAACTAGATATGAAGTTCAACATTAATCAATTATAATTAGACTTTCTACGTGCAAGTTGGACTATTTGTCCAAAACTATAAGAAAAGACAACAGGACTAGTTGAAAATTTTGCAGTTTCGTTCTCTCCAACCAAAGTTTCGTAGCAACTTAGACTTTATTTGAACAACACATACATTGTGATTAGTTCCGTTCCATGCCTAAACGTTAATTGGTTGAACATCAAATCGCTACATAGTTCACAAGATTAATTAATTGATTAAACCACAAACTACCCTCCAGCCCGGAAATTACCATGAGAAACGTAGGCAGAGATCATTTTCATAATGTGTAATCACGCTCCTACTCTGGAACTGAAGGAAAATGACATATAACCCCATTGATGCAGACGATTACCAAGATTAGGCACGATTCTGTTAACCAAGGAAGAGGATGACTAAACTAAAGCCTCAGACATGCATAACACAAGAAAGCAAGATACTATTGGTTTTCCAGCTACAAGTAGGCTTCTCAATTTCGAGTCCAGGCATCAAATTAACACAAAACCAAACAAAATTAACTGCTGGTTTAAGAGATGCTAGCAAATCATTTTCCCCCTCCCTTTTCTCTTTTCCCACTTTTCAGCATTTTGCTAAAGCAACATTTCCAACCTGCAAGAAAACAAGAAACGGATATAAAATCCCCAGAGAGACTGGTGGTCCAGAACAGCTAGCAAAGCAGGCAAAGGCCAATGACTAAACAAGTCACAACCAATGAACAGAAACAAATCAACAATAATTGACGAAAAGGGCTAATGAATCGGGCCCAAAGAGAAAATCACACACAATCTGATCAGTAATCAGTACAAAAATATCAATTATCAAATGGCCTTCATATGGGCAGTTACTTCTGTGTGACACTACTGGACAATAAATGTCCAGCATGAGGGCCAAATTAGTACGATTACGTGCCCGATTCGATTTAAACGTAAACCGCCGGAAAGATAAAAATGATATAATATCATATATATTTATATATAGCATTATACAGTGACATACGGACATGTAATGCGTATCAATACACACTACATAGCTTTGATTTCTAATATAGCGTGTCTCAATGTACGTCATATGTCTGTATTATACTATGTGGTCTCAAAATATATGGTGATAAATCGTAACTCGCCGGAAAGATGTGGTTG
This sequence comes from Nyctanthes arbor-tristis, assembly GCA_963692815.1. Classification (NCBI taxonomy): domain Eukaryota; kingdom Viridiplantae; phylum Streptophyta; class Magnoliopsida; order Lamiales; family Oleaceae; genus Nyctanthes; species Nyctanthes arbor-tristis. The sequence goes on along the minus strand of CAVNYN010283243.1, from coordinate 52,497 downwards.
CCTTGTTTACGGATACGTAACTTATACGAAACTCCTAAGTTCAAAAAATCAAGAATGGGAATACATGTTTGGTATGTGTCGTATTAAGTACTAGAAAAGCTCAAATCTTCTTCATCCCCCTTTGCAGACTTATACAATTATAATTACGTTGTCACTGGAAGCATCTTTACGTCTCACACAAACACGACTCTAGCGCATTTTAAGAAAAAGGTATCGAACAATTACGTGCTCTTCCCATTCAAAAAATTATTAAATTTTCTCTCTTTATTTTAATACAACGCATTCCAATGACTAATATGGAGTATATGAATAGACGTGTGCTCTTCCGATCTCCATTACTTTAGTAATCAAGAACCTTCACATGAAGAAATGGAAATTTTTGCATGTAAATCGAACTCGTTACTGATGAATTGCAAGATAGAAAGCCGGGTGATTTCACCCTTACTGTACAAAAACAAGCCTCCCAACTCCAATATCGCCGCCACCACCCTCCTCTGCCTCCGCCTCTCCACCTTTTGGCACCGTCACCACCAGCTCCCCGTCTCCATACGCTGCGGAAGCAAGTTCCGGCAACGTCAAATCCGGGAGCCGAAACCGCCACAAATCGAGCTCAAACTCAGTCCCCAAAAAGTCCAGCTGCCCGCGGTTTCCCATCACAACAACAATCTTGGTAATCCCAGGATAGATCTCAACGGCGTTCGCCCTGACTTCACCGCCGACGTCATCCGTGGCAGCGGTGAATTTGAGGGAGTCACGGGTTTCTTCAACGGAAACGACGGCATCTGAGTCGAGGGGTAGCTCCAGCACCTTGGCAAAGATGTGGGGCAGCCGCCGGAGCTTCTTCTGCCGGCAGCTGTTCGCCTGAGCTAGAGCCGATGCGATATCACATCGCAGAGTGCATCTTGGCACCGGGTGGACCTTCATGGCGGTGATTCTAGGAGAAAAATGATCAGAAACTAGTAAAGAAACAAAACCCAAATCAAAGAATATAAAAAGTTTTCCAAAGAACTCCTAAAGAATATAAATGAATAATTGGAGTGCCTAGAATAATAGTGACAGAACTTAAATGGGGGTTGAGGACGAGAATGGAAGCAGTCGAAGCGTGGACATGGAGAATTCCCTGTCACTCAAGAAAATATAAATATCTTTATTTAATTGGAGTGTAAAACTTATATTTTTCCTATTTTGAAAAAGTTTAATTTTGCATTTTTCAAATTTAGACATTTTTTAAAATTAAATAGGACTATATAATAAATAAAATAATATTTAAATGTAAAAACATCAAATTGACAAGTAAAAAAGAAAGCGGGATGGACTTTTCAAAAATAAATAAATAAGTGGGATAGTTTTGTTTGGTAATAATTCAAAAAACAGTGGGTTTATAAATAAATTTAAAATTCAAAATTTATATATGTATCAATATTTAATTATTTCATGTGGAGGTAATAATTAAAATAATGTAAGAGTTCGCTTCACATTAAATGTGTGGCTAAGTATAGTATTGTTATATATCTAAAATATGAAATTTAAATTGGATGATAAATCTAATATATTTTAAATTGTTTGCCAAAGATCATACTTATTATTATATTAATTACCAACGTCTCTAATATATGTTATTATTATATTAAATCTAATATATGTTAATATATGATATATGGATGGAAAACAAATCTATCCGAATAAACTAGAAATTTGTTAAGGAGATAGATAAAACTCCTAATAAAGAGATAGATCGTTTATGTGGCCGAAATATAACAAAAGCAGCCCAGTAAACATTGTATTTAAGGAGGTTTTTCAGAATTTGTACCTTATATTCATTTCAATCATCCGTTGATTGCAGTGGTGTGAATCAAATCAGACCCAATGCTCAAGCGCTTTTTTTTTAAAATACTTTTTGTGATATATTATTGTGAAATTAATTAATGTCATTTTTCCGTTCAACGCATAGGTACAGTACTAGTTACAATTTACATTTTACGGACTATGAAAATCAATCGTCTAATGAGAATCTTTTTTTTTTGGGTGGGGGGCGCATGAGTCTATCTAATGAGTCATATCTGGCTTCGTGCAAAATTATCCAACTCATATGGCTATCTAACTCCATACAAAGAGCCATATCTGACTCATTAGAAATTATGGAGAACTATCAAACAATGAGAAAATTGAGCAATCAGAATTCAAAAGGTACATATTTGGTGCTAGTGTGGTGGAAAAGACATCATGCAAAATCGTATTTATGTAGGAAGGGCAAGAATGGTAACTTAAAGCATCTTTAGTGGAGGGTGTGTTGAAGTCATATGGAGGTAGTGATGATGACGGGGCGGATTGGCCTTGCCCTCCCTCCCGGTTAACATTTTTTGCCGCCCCCACCTCCTCGCCCCGACTTTTTTGGGTCGGGCCAGTTCGGGTCAGAGCTCGGGCCGGTTCGGGCCGGTAAAACTACCATGTTTAGTGCCTTGTTTAATTTTTTTTTTTTTGGGATTTGGTGGCGACTTTTGTGGTTTCTATGCTACTTGAAATTAATAATCACCCACAAAAAAATTTTAATAAAATTTGAGGTTTTGTAATTGCTTTTTCTTTTTCTTTTTTTTAAAAAAAAAACTAAACGGATCGAGGCAGATTGGGGCAACCCCGATGCGCCCTGCCCTAAGACTCATGGCGGGGCAGTGGATTGCGTCCCGATCTGCCCCGCCAACCCGCAGGGTGGCATTTTTCTGCTCCGTTCAGTTCGGGGCACCGCGGGTATTCGACTGGGTCAGGTAAATTGTCATCCCTATATGGAGGAGAGAGATAAAGAGAAGATGATTATTTTAAGTAAATAGAAATAGAAAGAGGTATAGAGAAAAAAAGAGAAAAATGAAAAAGTGGAGAGAGATAGAGATAAATTTCAAAATAATAATAAAATAATAGTGGAGAAAGTGAATGTGAGTGTGTATTTGTGGCCCTTGCAGCGGACTCAATGGAGGAAAAGTAAAGAAAATAGTATAAATGAGAGAAAAATAATTCAAAGAAAATGAAAATAGATAAAATTATGAGATTTACTCTTCTTTTTTTTGTGTGACTCTCTCTCTCTCAAAATGGACCTAGTTAAAAAAAACAAGCAAGGCTGTGCAAACGGGATTTCAGTCTCAGGCTTTTGAAGGACCAAGTCTCAGGATTTTCGGTCCCCGTTATGGTCTCAAAAATGGAAAGCCAAAATGGTTTCAGTCCCGGTTCGAGCTCGGGTAATGAATTCAGTTTTTTAGGGCTTGCGAAAAAAATTTCTACTGACTTAGTAAGGTAAAAATACATATAAACAAAGTTTAGAACAAACAAATAGAAAAAAGGATTTATGTGCTACAAAAGTATTAATATGTTTCCATAAGGTAGAAGTACTAGACTTACTTGTATTTCTCATTTTTTTAATTTTAAAAAATAAAAAATTATTAAATATTTGAAATGTATATTCTAAATTGGAAAATAAATGTAAAAATCATAAATATTATATCTACTTTATAATTTTAACAATTTTATGATACAATTTTGATATTTTCAGATGGTAAAAGATAGATAACTCCTACTTTATTATATATTTTGGGGATTAAATATTACAAAAATGATGTAATTGTCAAAAATAAATAGCACTTACTACTTAAAATAAAAGTAAGAAAATCCATTTTACACTTTTTACTAATAAGAAAACCACTTAAATAAATGAGAAGATATATAAGTACAAATTCTTCACGTGTATATATAAATATATATATTTTATATAATAATAGCATATAACTTAAATAGAATCCATAAACATATTATAAATCTGAACAATTTTTTTGTAACCAAATCCTTATAATGTTACAAATTCTAGTAATATTATATATTAACACAATTGTTCTTAACTATTGCTTAAAAAATAATATAATAATGATGATTTTTAAAAAAAGTTTATTAGCTAAAAAATTCCAACTTGAAAAAGAAACTTAGTGTATTGTTTTAACTTTTTGATTGTCCCACATTGAAAGTTTTGTTAAAAAAAAATATAATTGAAGCTTATAAATAAGATAGGCCTTTATGCAAATGACTATGTAAAGGAAATTTTATGGACTGTGAGGCAAATTAATAATTATCTTTGTTCTTTATGTTTAGTTTTAAGTTTAAATAATTGTCCCACATTGAAAGTTTTGTAAAAAAGTAAAATAATTTGGGCTTATAAATAAGATAGGTCTTTGTGCAAGTGACTACATAAAATAAATAGTTTTGATTCTTACCTATTGAGTATTATGAAAAGTAAAAATCGGGTTTCAATTTAAAAAAAAAAGAAAAAATAAAAAAGAAATAAGTCAATTAGTCTTTGATCGGATTTTTGGGTTTTCAAAAGAAAACCCGGGACCGGACCGGACCGTGTAATGACCCGGCCATGAATTACTTGTTCTTATGCCACTTGTAACGTCTCGACCGTGAGTTGCACTTGCTTTCTTCTCCTTGCAAAGGTTTGTGTTATTATTTCAATATTTATTATTTAAAGTCTGTAATAAGTCTACTTAAAACACCCTGTCTAAGACATAGCCAAAGTCCAGTATAGGTTCTGTTCTGTCAATACTCCCAAAAGCATAGTAAATCCATGTCCGATTTGTCCATCTCATATATTAGTTCATCAATTTAATTATTATTGTATTATCAATTATTCTTATTAGTCATGGCCAACTGTTCGCAGTGATGAGGCGGGCCATTCTCTATAGGTCCTGACTCGATAACACTGGTATGTAGACACCTGTGTTCGAGGCTTTCCGAGAGTTCTTTTCACATAGTTCCAAGCACCTAAAGTTTTGAGAACATGGAAAACAATGAATATATAATATTCAGTGAGAAACCTTTACACATGCAAGTTTTCTTTTAAAAACGTGAGTTTGGACTTGAATTATATATAATATTCAGTGAGAAACCTTTACACATGCAAGTTTTCTTTTAAAAAGTGAATTTGGACCTGAATTACATCATAGACCTGTCTCACCCTGAGTACTCAATATAGCTAGTTCAGTTATAACATAACATGATGTTTGATCATAGGTCACATAGGTGTCTCACAAAACCATAACTGATTTTGAAGGTTTGATCATAGACTACCTTGGTAGTCTCCTACAACCTTGAAAAAGTGCCTTGACACTAAACATTTCACGCTCTTGAACATAATTTTACTCTAAAACTGATAGAAAAGCTCTAGATGTAATTCATTTTCTGAAAAATGCATTTGTACTTTAATTGTTATGCATAACATGAAATGAATCATATAGCTTACTTCACATAGGATAACTTATATCATCATAGATTACTAGCACATGAATTTCTCAAACAATTCATACAAGCATGTTTGATAAACACATAAAGGGTGTAAAGATTACTCACATTTTCCTCTTAGTTTGATTCTTCAGCTTTTGCTTAGGTTTTTGAAAAACAAAATAGGTTTAGTGTTTATTTGAGAGTAACGTGAAGTGTTGTGGTTGAGAAGGAATGACTATGACAAGTGGGTGTATATATATACACTCAGATCTTCTAAAAGAAGTCTTTGGCAATCACCGCCTTAAATTTCCTAGACTTATGACTAAGCCGATTTATGTGTATCTTGTTACTATGTTGGGCATATTTCAACGAGGATTTTTTATTTAAGATATTTTGTCACGCCCCCACTAATTTTACAATATTATCGAATACTTATATTGATTATCAAATTCCATAACAGAAACTTCAATACAAGTAGCGGGGACGAGAGGTACAAAATAAACAAATAGTTTTTTACTTGATAAAACTAATTATTTAATCTAACAGGTTGTTATATTTTAAAGAATCATTAAAATTTGGTTTTCTACTAAAATGCAAAGAACATAATAAGTTGTATTAATAGAGATATTTTATTGATTACCAAAATGAATTAAATTAATCATTTCAAGACAAATTATTGGGAAGCTATCATATTGAAAGGTAATTTTCGAATTGATAGGAATACATTTATAGGAATGTGAGCATACTTATTAATACAAAAGATATTAAATTCATAATTGCTTTTGTAGTTACGTCAAAGACATGTAGTCACTATATGCAAAACTCTACTCCCATACAATAGCACTCCAGCGCCTGGCTTACCTTACTTTTCAAATGTCATAGCTTCAATCATCTACAAAAATTGTAGTAAAGAGGGAGTGAGTACGAAGTATTCAGTGAGTAACAAAACCCTTTGGTTCACCTTTCAATTGAAAGATTTATTTTCAAGAAGATCATTGAATGCACAAAGCTTTTCAATACACAAGAGGCTCTTATCACTAGTTAAACTACTACCTGTGGTGCGCGCAAGAGTCATATCAATTCAATCAATTCAATCATGACCATGTACAATTACGTGGATCCACAATTAACCTCATTTGACCCTTACCGAAGTTCTAATTCAAAGCAAATACCACACTAATCTTTCCTATCTCGGGATTATTGAATATGTTATAGTGTGGGAAACAATTCAAAGCAATTCAATACAAAACTGTTAGAGCAACTAGTGATTCAAATGTAATAAATCAATTTTTCTGTTTAATGCATCAAATCCATATTTGTCTCATATAATATTTCAATTAAAATCATGCTTATCGTATCAAAATATCATAAATGCAAAAAGAGAATCAAAGTATTAGTTATTCACCTCTTAATTTTCAAAAATTGCATATTCTTTTGATTGTCCAAAGGTTTATTTAATTATAAGTGGAAAAAATCCTCCAAAACCTTGATATTTCTCACTTTAAAGTCATTCTTTATGTTGTAACTTTTCTATATATGATGAGGAACCTTTTTTAAGAGCAAAATTAGATATTTGGTAGCTTTTTAGGGCATTTTTCCTTCCCATAACACATTGAGACGAATTTTGGGAGTTATAGAGGGAGAGAGGATGGTTTGGGAGGTTTGGAGAATGTTGAGGACCTCTTAACCCTATATATAATAGTTAGGATTAAGTTGTTTTTAATAAATTTTAAGTTCCGTCAATCACATCGTAACAAGTGGCGCAATGCGGCGCCGTATATTTGGCGTCAAATTGCTGAGAAGTCCTTTATACTTTGCGCTGCCTTATAATTAAGTCCTAATGGTTTAATTCATGTTACTTGAGTCATTTTACTTAACGTGATTTATAATTAAGTGACTATACTTTGAGTTATACCAATCAAGTACTTTATTTTCATTCTTCGCATCATTTAGGCAATGATCTTTAATCGTATAACATAATTGATGCAATTTGAGTTGTTATTCAATCATCATCAATCATATAACGTAGCAAACTGGAGTATTTATTTGATCATCTTCAAAATACAATTATGACATTATATTTAATGCCAAACTCGAGTAGTAATCTTTATACTTTGTAACATAGTTGATGCAAATCCAATAAGTATTTAATCATCATCAACATAACGATTACATGCTTAAAATTTTTTGAGATGTTACATATTTTCCTTTCTTCACGTATAAACTGATTAAATCGATTATCACGAATAAAAGTAAGTTCGTAGCCTTATTTGATCGTTGCCATATTATGTTTAGTTGGGTCGTTACAGACCGAACTAGACTGATTAATTTAGCCACAAAACCTGAACCAGGACTAGGACTAGCCTCTCAGGTCCGATTTTGGGCCGGCTCGACTGGTCTCTATTATTTTCAAACCCTTAAAAACAAGCATCGACGATGCTCTCTCACCAGAGTCATCCACTAGACCGTACCTATGAAGAAATTTAAATACAGTCGAGAGTTTCATTTCAGATCCGTAAATGAAAAAGAGAAAAAATAATAATAATAAAATAATAAAAGCCCCCTGTGAAATCTGAACCTCCAGTGACCGTTTGATGTTTCTGTCACCATCACACTCTATCTCGTACGCACACATACACATTTTAGAGAGAGAAAAGAATCTGCCTTTTACTCATACACTCCCTCAACAGCAAATCCATCCCCGAATTCTGCACCAATTCCTTAGTCCTCACTCAAATAATCAGGTAATCTCTTTCAACCTCTGCAATTTTTTACGGTTTAATGGGTATAATTGTTCTATAATCCGAGTGGATTTTTTTGGATTCGATTTTCATCTTGAATAGATCTGAAGAAACTGAAGAGTGAGAAAGTGGTGCTTGTGGATACACACAGATACTCATTTATGTTCGATGTATGGATTAGGTTTAACGAAATAGATGTTGATCTGCTTAGATGCTGGTGGTTATGGAGAAGATCTAAAAATTTTCATCAGTGCATAGTGTTGGAAATTCAAAGAGTTCATTTCTAGTATTGGTTTTTCAGATTTTTGTTTTAAATTATCTTAGAGATTAAGATCTCTGAATCTATGAGAAGTTGAAGAAACTGATAGAACTAAGTGATCTAACGGAGATGGAGACTTTAGTTGCTGTTGCTCATCAAAGGAATCATCATCAATATAATGGTAGAAATCGTGGTCATGGACCGGTTCGGTTTGGGTCTGTTGGGTCTTCGCCTGCTGGTAATTATCGTGGTATGAATTGCCGTGCTTTTCAGTCCGGTGCAGGGTTACTCCCAAACCCGCATGGCCATGCCACCCCTGTTAGCAAAACGGAGTTTTCTGCTTTGCCATCGCCCAGAACCCCATCGGCCTCTAATCAAGAAAACAAAAGCTTGAAAAAATATTCTAGAAGTAGCGTGATTCCAATACCATTTGATATCAAGCTCGAGAAGAAAGAGGGTGGTTATGAGGATGACTTCCATTTCTCTGAGCGTTGGGCTGGACCCGCTTATTCTTGCTCACCTCCTCCAAGTTCTTTGCCCATGCCAAAATTTTCACTCCAGCCAAAAAGGGCAGTTTCACTTGACCTGCATGCTGCTTCCCCAGAATTTGATCTACCCCCCATGGCTAAATCTGCTCCTGCATCCCCAACCAGGGGCCGTAGTCCCTCACCTAGTGATCTGTTAGACAGTGCTGACTCTGCGACTAAAACCCTTCGTCGCATCCTGAATCTTGATATAGCTGATGAATGATATGCTGGGAGCAGGCACTGCTCCTGTAAATAAGAATGCTGGTTTAGTTTGCAAAGCTAGTTAGTAGTGTAGTGTGTATGTAATGAATAAGGCATGTTTGCAGCTCAACTTGGTGGTGATCTGATTAGATTTCCAGAAGTTGTGGTGGTGTTGGTGGAAGAGCTGTGGTGGCTGGCTGGTTGGTTAACTATCTCCAGATACCTCAAAAGATGATATGGTGGTTTTTTTGGGCACAATAGAAAGTCATTTGATTGCTTGAGCAGGAGTGCTACTGAGCAAAAGGTATTGGCAGCAGAAGAATGATGACTGGCAATCCATACTTGTTCTCTCCTTCTGAGATGATCGCCAAATTGACTGTTCAATCATTTTATCTGCTCAGAGGAGCCTGTGTTATCTTTGAACATGAACATTGATTTCCAAGCCTCCATTACATCTTTCTCCTCATAGCATTGTTCAGTCTGTTAGTTTTTCCCCTAATTTTCAGTTGCGTTTGGATTGTGGTCACATTACATACGAGTTGTATATACTTTAGGATCCTAATCCGATTAGGTTTTACTCCTTATAGGATTTCACTTCTTTCCTTGATAACCAACTCTGTCATCCCTGATATTTGACCATCCTCCCCTACAAAGTTCCTTGTTCTCTTAACCTCATATACTAACTTCTCTTTTGTACTTGTGTTTATGTCCGAGTTGATTGATCCAGTTCAATCCTCTTACTTTTTCTTTTTCTCCGAGTTGGTTGATTCAGTTCAATCCTTTTACTTTTTCTTTTTCTCTAGCTTTTCAAACAGGACTTGTGTCTTTGCTATGCAAAGATATTGCTTTCCTTTTAACCCTTTTTTCTGAGTTTTAAAAAGAAAAATGGGAAGGGAAATAGAGACAAATGATTTTCACTTCTGCTTTTTAGTACCTAGGATTGATCTCCTTGCTTAGCCATCTTACTTAGAAGTCCAATTTGTAAGGAGAGCGGTTTACATTTCTTTCTTAAGTCGGTTAGTTGTTGGAGATTGTTGACCACACCAAGCTGTTCACAGGTACTACTACTTGAATTTCAGTCTCCTCATATTTCAATTGTATCATGAATGTCACTAACATTTTGTATTTTTCTTTTACCAGTTCTGGCCAGGAGAGCTGATGAAGAAGAATTTGCAGGAGTTGTCTGCGAAGCTTGCCATATTATGATTGTGTCCTAGTCTTTTTGTTGTTCCGTTTGTTATAGCAAGTCTGTTGTTTTGTCAAACATGTTGCATTTTGTTCCGTGGATCCTTTGGGTGTTGGTTATGCTTTGTTTACAGTGTCGCTTGAATGCCATGCTTGTCTTTTGGAAGTGTCTTGAGATGCATTTTGCTTTTACATGCGCTGTTCTGGTATCCTGTTGTCGAGCGGTTGTGTGTATTAGAAACAAGTGTAATGAAAAGTTATTGAAACAAAACAAAAGATTGTGTATGGGTATGGTACTCTGGTTATAATGTGCCTTCCACATGCTCCTATCATATTGAGAAAATTTAATGTGCTTGTATTTTAGTTGAGAATTGAGATGGATTTTGTTGTTCATCTTGTTGAAATGGAAAATGCTGTTATCAACTAATCTGACATAAATCTGTAATCTGTAAGTGATGAATATTTCTCATTTTCACCTGATTGATGGATTTACGATGTGCAACTTTTATAGCAGGTGTAAGTGTGAGGCTACGCGATTTTGGGATTGACAAAAAAAAAAAATAAAATTAAAGCCCGAGGGTCGTAGGTCCCAATGTTGCTTTGTCATGCCTATTGCACTATGGCTGGAAAGTAAAAACCAAATGATTAGCTAGAGTGGTGGGTAGGGGTTCACTTTTTATTTTATTATTACCCCTCTCTTTTGATAGTAACTTGTGAGTCCCCATCTGTTGCTAGAATGTGCATCAAATAATTTCCTAAAATTGAATGAAATTTTTTTATAGAAAATATACGTGATTCTTTGAATTAATAATGCTACTTATACTCTAAATGCGGGGGCACGGGATATAGTAAAGAGGAATTATCATTTAAATAGCATTTTTTCAATATGATTATTTTGAATTTTGGTGCATTAATTAATTGACCGTTTACTTTGCTGGTCCAATATATCAAAAATGGAAAGATTTGATTGTAACCAAACAAGGACATTATAACTCTAATTTAATTAATTAATTAATATATAATAATGATAATAATGCAATTGGGTGTAATATTACATTAGAAGCCACGTAAATGACGAGACGATAATGGTGGTGTCATTTTCAGAATAAAATATTAGCAAATGCAGTGATCTTCTCGTGAATCAGGTGGCCCATTTGCACCACAACTATGACTGTTTATATAACATTTCAGTCTTCCATTATTTTCTCTGAAAAGGACTTTCACCTTTGCACTATTCGCTTGAAACAGTCCATTTTTATTAACTCAGATGATGTATAGTATATATACATAATACATTGTTACACGACGAAAGCAATTTATTTATCATAAATATAAATGAGAGGAAAACTTGAGATCTTAAGATCCCAACTTCTTTTAAAAGTACAAGTGGCTCTCTATATTTAAATTATTGATAGCTTCGTCACTAACTTTTGTTTATGTAAGCACTCCGAGGATCTTTAGATCATTAGTGCCCAAATTTTTAAGTGAAAAAAAAAAATGAAAAGTTAATGTCCAAGCTACACGACAAGAAAAACTTCAAGACCTCAAGCATCAACTTTCAAATTTAACTTCTTCATCATCATCATCATCATCCAAGTTTGGGCGAGTCTTTTTACAGAGTCAATCATTAGTTCTTTTAATACACCAATAGAGTTATAAAATACAATAAATCATGAATAATTTTTTAAACCACTAATAAAACTATCATTGGTTTTTTGTATCTTATAACTGTATTGATATATCAACAGATCGAATTCTTGGTTCTTAGAAATTTTAAGTTTGTGCACACATTTTTGCATTTTCACAACTAGGGATAGATGTGTAGTAGAAGTGTAAAACAACTAGTTTTGCCATTATATTACTAAAAATAATACATCGATTAGAATAATTTTTTACATTATATCTGCCTCTCGTATATTTGTATACCCAACGAGAGGAATACAAAAAGGGGGGAAAATCAAATCTCCTAGGGTAAATTATTCTCACTTATCAAATTTTAGGACATAGAACCACTTTAAAGATTAGATGCCACATTCCTCTGAAGCAAGAAAGGGAAACATGGGGAATTTTTAAAACATAACAAGTCTTAAAAAGAATCATCCAAATCTTGATCCTTTATCCCTTCAAAAAGCATTTCTTGGCAGCGGCATTCATGGCTACAAATGGATTTCTCATCCCTGTAAAGGGGAAAAAAGAACTCTCAAATAATCACCTTCGCTTTCTAACAGAAAAAAGTAAAGTATTGAATCATTGAAGCATTAAAGAAAACAAAGATGAACAACTTTTGTCTTTGGGGCAAAAAAAGAGGAATTTTTTATCTTCTTTATGATACCAGGTCCAGTATAATTTAATTACAATTATTGTGGTTCAATAAAACAATCATTGAGATTTTCTGAATAATGAATTCCCACTGAGAATCATTGCAGAGACAGAATTGGCTTACCTCAACTCAATAATTTTCTGAATTCTAGCTCTTGAATTGATGTCATATTTATGATTTGAAACCCTTTTTTTTTTTTTTAATTTTGTATTGGACTTCAATGGATTCGAAATCAGTTCAACCAGTTAATCTAAAAACTATCAGACATAGCAACTCCATTAATCAGTATCAAGACACCACATCCGAAAATTGAGGCCACTAAACAGACTCGAATCATTGCGGGGTAAAGAAGCAGGACTAACCTGTACATGTAAACATCTTTGTCATCTCCAAGACCTTCCTCACATGCATGACAAGAACTCAAAAAATCCACAGATGGAGAAACTGAAATTTTGGCTTCAAAATTACATTCTGCTTTGTTATCAGACGAATTGGAATTGGGATCCTTGCAGCAGCTTTCGACAATGCAGTTATCGAATATGTGTGTTGTTTTTGGATTAGGACCACGAGTGATCACACAAGTATAGTCCTCAGAAAGCTCCATTTCCTTCAAAGAAAGCTGCCTGCTAAAACTCTGAGGAGAATCCGTTGCTGGGATTCTAGAAAATGGACTGGGAAACTGAGAATCCCTAGTCTTAATTCCGAAATCAGCTGGAGATTTTGGTGATTCGACTGGAGAAATCGAAGATGAAACTAGAGTTGGAATCTGAACCTTAAGCTTTGATCCAAAAAGAACCATCCTACTGATTGGCTTGGAAAAATTCCTTTCATTTTTCTCATCATTGATTGAGTCAATCAGGGCAAGCCCAATGGCTTCTGAGTCTAATTTGTTGAATGAATTAGAATGTTGGATTGAGGGGTTGGACAGTTTTTTGTCATAGCCAAAGGGGTTATCAGAATTTGATGAGTATTTGGTGTCAAGAATTGATGTTGGACTCATTACCACTGATTCTGCATCAGAAACATTCCTGGACAAAATCCCATTTAGAAATCTTGGTGATCCCAAGAAAGAAGAGATTGGGGTTGTGGGATTCCTTGGGCTGCTCATTGCTCTAGATTTATGCCTCAACATTAATCTCTCTAATCTCTATTAAGTTAAATCTTTTACCAAAATTTTGCTGCAATTTTCACTGCACATCAACAACAGCAACAGCAACAGAAGAAAATAAACAAGAATCCCCGAAATCAAGAAAACATTCAATAAAGCTGTGTACAACAAACCACTAACCTGAAACAATTGAATTATCAACTTGTGGAGGCCCCGGAAAAGTAAGTTAATCTTTCTTCAGAGTATCAAAAGAATCAACAAAATAGAGATTTTCCACCCAAAATCCTGAATTTAATGAGAAACCGAGAATATAAGACAAAAGAAAAGTGTGCAGAAATCAGTTTAATCTATAGAAACAGAATATACTGTTAAATCTCATGAGCCTCCATGTTTTTAACACTAGCAGAGATACAAAAAACACCCAGATTTTAATTCTCTTTTCAGTCTCTAACGCTCCCTATAAAACCAAACAAACAATCAAAATCAAGCCCAGGTTTGCATTGATGATAAGCTAAATTCAATAGCCTTCATTATATATCTGTTTTTTATGACTGAAACAAGAGAAGCAAATTTTACAGGGATGAGCAAGGAAACAGGGAGAGGTGAGAAAAAAGGGAGTAAACGTTTCCACTTTTGGTGCCTCTTTAAAGAAAGGAGAATAAGCAAAAAGGGCACAAAAAAAAAAAAAAAAAAAGTTTAGCTAGCTTATAAGTAACTCCACTTCCGCTTTAAGCTTGTCCAAACATACTCTTAAGAAGCATTATTGTGATAGAAGAAAATAAAAACTAGAAAAACTACGACAGCAAGATAAGGGCCCAACGACTAATTAATAAACAGACAACACAACATTTCTCGATTATTATCTCTACCTCATTTGGATTTTAGCGTTCGTTCTCTTTTTGTGAAAATGATTTCAAGAATACACGTAAATGCCAAGTCATTTTCCAGATGCCCAAAATTCCTAAGTTGCAAGGCAATAATTATGTATAAACAAGAAATGAAATTTCTCCAGTTACGTGTTTTTTCATCTCACGATGATCTATTGACTAGCATTATCCATTAATGTATCAGATTTTGCACCTTTATTTTTTCCTACTCTTGTTAGAAGCTGAAATGAGTATTAGAGATTTAATTGAAATTTGAAATGTATAGTGATAATTAAATAATTATTAAATTAGTGTTAAGTGAAATTCTAATAAAAAAGAAACAAGCCCGTCTTTGCCTTTGAATTTTTCCATAGAAGTCTATTAATCAATATTTTGCAAAGTTTACAAGTGGAAAATCTTTATCGACTCAATTAGACAAGGATGTGTGGACATCGAAAAGATTTATAGACGTGTCTGCGATATATATGCGATGCCATGCACGGACCACAAACATTCGGGTCGGCTTGAGCTTAGCAGGTCGAAAAATACATTTCTAGCAATTTTGTAGTCCATCAATGTCTGTTTCAAAATTTTGAGGGGAGGGGGGAAAAAGGAGGAATTTATGGAATTGTCCTTTTGTGCCATTATGTCCATGTTAGGAAGTGGTAATTTCAAACTCAAAACCCAATACCTGCCGTATTCCGGGCTGGTAATATTGGGTTAGGCACAGGGTCAAAAATCTAGCCCTAAATTCTTATTGGGTAGGGGACAGGTCGTGGCCGCTCCCACCAACCCCGAACCTAATACTCGATAAGAATTTTTTTTAAACTATAAACAAAAAATTTGATATAAAAAGAGTAGTAAGGGGTCGTTACCTGAGTTCCGGTCTTAAATTAGCAAGGTATCACCGCCTTTGCTATTGATCTTTTTGTTAATTTTTTTAGCTAATATAATACTAAGTCAAAATTTGAATTTCCTTACAATAAAAATAAAATCAAGACAACACAAGCTAATATATTCACTGGCCTCTAACTTAGATGGTTTTTTAATGTTTTCTTTTTGAAATGTGGATGGTTTTTTTATGTTGTTTCTAATTTTTTTTTTAAATTTTTTAAGATTTTTTTAACAGGTCGGGTAAAGGGTATTTTTCTCGTACCCACCCTGTACCCCCG
This sequence comes from Nyctanthes arbor-tristis, assembly GCA_963692815.1. Classification (NCBI taxonomy): domain Eukaryota; kingdom Viridiplantae; phylum Streptophyta; class Magnoliopsida; order Lamiales; family Oleaceae; genus Nyctanthes; species Nyctanthes arbor-tristis. The sequence goes on along the minus strand of CAVNYN010283243.1, from coordinate 36,859 downwards.
TAACCAAATCATTTGGGTATAGGGCGGTGGTTTCCTTAACTTGACCTACACCCCTTGGTCTCCTTCCTTTCTTTATTTGAAACCGGAAAACAAATAACTAAAAAACAATAATAAAATAAAATAAAATAAAATGAAGAGAATAGTAAATTTCTAAACAAAAGATTTCTATTGTATAAATCAAAAGAAGGAAGAAACAGCCAATAAGGCGTAACCCTTTTTGTTATTGTAAATTTCTTTCTAAATTTTGTATTTTATTATAGTAAAACTATATCTTTTTTTTTTTTTTTGGTAAACAGAAACTTCATTCAAGAACAAATCCCAAAAAACAGGGCAAGAAAAAAGGGAATATAAGATGTCCACAAATGCATCGATGGCCTAGTTAAAGCAAAATAAGCAAAGGAGTGAGCCACACGGTTATCATCCCTTGGGATATGAATGCATAAAGAACAATTTCTATCAATAAGCAAACTAATAATGTGTCGAAACAAAGGAGCGAGTCTGCAGTTATTATCCGGGTTGCCAAGACCTTGAACCACCTTTAAAGCGTTCGTCCTTGCCTCCCGAACCGTTATCGAGCTTTCCTTAAGGAGTTGCAAGCCATATCGTATTGAGATAGCTTCCGATCTCAACACTGTAAACCCCAACAAGCGTGACAGCAAATGCCATCACAGCTTCCCCCTCCCTCCATGCACAACCTCCGATCCCCACGGATGAGTCTCGTACCGCAGCATCAGTAGATAAGACCACCCCATCCGTGCACCCAGCATTCCCTCTCCGTGCAGCTCGCAAATTCTGCCCGCCTCACCCATTACCGTTCCCTGCCATCCGTTGATAGTTTACCAAATAACCTTTCCCGAACCATCTCACCGTCCAGGTGCTGTTCATGGAAGAGCAGATTGTTTCTTGCCCCCAAAATTGCCCAAAGGAGCTTCACCATATTATCCCTGTAGATTGTAATATTAACAATGTAGATTGTAATTTACTGGGGTGACTGGTGCGGCTGGGGGAAGTGGGCTAGCGGCGGTGGGCGAAAGAAGGGTTTGAGGGTGGAGTGGAAACATGGGCTGCGTGGAGGAGGGGAGGGTTGACTCTTTCTTGCGATGCGGCGGTTAAGGACAGGGTGTTTGCTTAGGGGATGTAGTTTGGGATGATGAGAATACTATTGTTTTTGCTTTTGCTGTTAAGTTGGAAAGGACGGCGGCAGTAGAGGTCGTGGAAGCCATGGCAGTTAGATACGATCTTGAGCTAATGAGAAGAGAGGGCCAATGTGTGTATGAAGTCCGTACAAATGCGGTGCAAGTTGTCTATGGCATGAAGGATCCCACGTCGAAGAGCGCAAATGAGCTAGTTTTCAAAGATATTTTATAATTATGTAATGAAGTTCATTCTGCCTATTGCCGATGTCTTTCACGTCATAAAAATAGGCTCGCTCATCCGTTGGAGGTCTATGCTATTTCTTCTTTCACGTCTAGACATTGAAAGTTTTGTATTTCTTTCTTTCGGTCAACTTTTATTGGTGATATTTACGAATAAATATAGTTCTTTTTGTCAAAAAAAATGTAAATTGTAATTATACTTTACAAAAAATGAAGGAAGAAAATTTATAATATTATACACATATGGTTAGAAAACTTTAGATGTCTACAATGTGTATGATAAAATATATGTTCACCTCCTATCCAATAAAATATCACAAGTGTCCTATCCTTTAAATATTTTTAGTTAATTCAACACGTGACAAAATATTACTATTAAAAGTGGGTATTTTTTACAATATATTATATCTATATATATATATTAAAGTAGAATAGTTACTATATACAGGTTTCCGCTAAAATAACTATTCTACTTTTATATGCTTAATTTAATTTTATTTTTTATTAATAATAATAGCAATCCATTAGTGTTATCTATTAATTTTATTTTGCTATTATTTTATTTTATAATAATAGATCAAATTTTATATACAATTTTATTTTATATATAATATGATATCTGTTATCTATTAGTATTTCTTATATTTATTCTATTAATGTTTAGGATATCTTTAAAAATTTAATATTTCTTCAAAATTTTTAACAGTTGATAGACAATTTTCATGTGTTGGGTTATTATGTCTTCCTTCTCATTTCAATTTAATGCCTACTCGTAAGGTTGATTGTATAATAAAAAATAAAATAAAATCAGTATCAAAACTTTTACTTTAATTCAATATGATAAACCACAAGTCATAAAACCTATGACTATATGTTTGGTACATTATTACTTAATTTATTATTTTTTTTAAAAACATATATATTGATAAAAGTTTAAGTTGAAGGTAATAATATTCGATGATGATTATTTATAATAAAAATAAAAAATTCTTTTAGAATAAAAATTTAAGCTGAGGGGATATAATAGTAATAATATTTGATAGTTTAAAAAAAATTTGATGACGACGATGATTTAGAACAAAAATAAAAAATGCTCTTAATTCTTTTTAGAGCAGAAGTGGTTAAAAATTAATATTAGGGGTAAATCATATAGAATTTATTTTTTATTATAATGTTACTTTCTTTGGGTCTTTTGTAATAGGAGGATATATACTTTAAATTTTTTAGAATATATTTAGTGATATAGTGATTTCTTTAGAGAATGTATATATATGAGGAAACGCGAAAAATAATTTTTCTAAAAATATGAGGTGGATAATAAATATATGGAAAAGAATTCATTCTGATAAATGAATATTAACTATACCCTAATATATAAAAATAGAATGTGGGTATGTGGCAATTCTAGAGTGATATAAATTTCGTATGCTTTCTTTTTCATACGTTCTTGATTTTCATACTCAACATGAAATTAATTTTGTGTTAAAAAATTCTTCATTCTCACTTTCATTATCTAATAGTATTGTTCATAAATGACAATTTAATTAATTTTGTGTTAATTGAAAATATTATACGTTTTAATTTAATTCTGTATATATATTAGTTACATATATATAAGTGAGTAATACATGCACAATAAATTTTTGATTATTTAATTTTTAAAATTGTCACACATATTTTTCTTGCTAATTATTTTATTTTGTGCAGTGTACGGGTATAAAACTAGTCGGTAAGTAACCATTCTAACATATATGAAACGTTGATTAAAAAGGCATGGTAAATTGTGATAAAGGGATTCAATCAATGTAAACATGTGACTTTAAAGTGAAGTGGGTGTAAAGTCAATCATGAAACACAAGCTATAATACATTATCTGAAATATTGGGATGATTTCAAAAGTGTAGATGAGTAAGCAAATAATTATTGTACTCCCATGGCTGTGCATTTTTTTCTTTAGTTCTCTATTCTTCCATCACGCTAAATTATGTAAATTACGGCTCGTTTAGCGTTGATTATAATCAATTTGTTTATAATACATTTTAAATTTTAAATTTTAAATTTTTTACCACACTTATCATTTTTTCTTATTAATACCTCATATATCTATCACATTAAATAATAATTTTTTTACTTTTTAATAAAACTTAACTAATCAAATTAAGACAAGTGTCTTAAAAATTTAAATTTTAAAATATATTATAAATCAATTTAATTATAAACAATACCAAAATAGACCTTAGTTAATAGCCATTGCATCAATTATTTAGAATGAAATTTTAAAAATGACGATTAAAGTGAAATAACAATTTGAAGAATTTAAAGAATAATATCCAACAAAAAAGTATAAAAAAATTGTAACTAAAAGAAAAAAAATAAATTCGAGTAGCGTCTAGATACATCTTATTAGGGCCCGCTTTTGGGGCAAGGCGTGCTTTGGTCAGGAAAAAAATTGATTTGACATAAAAAAACCAAATTCAGTGACCGGACCTGCCCCACATTTACTTTGGACCCATTTTAGGGCCCCACATTTACTTTACCCTCTCTTTAATTATAGTTTTACCCCTTCATGGTATGTATTAAAAATAGAATTACTATTATTATTAATATTTTCTGGAGATGATTGTCTTTGTTTTGACATTTATTTAGTGCAAGTTGCTTCTTTGATTTTCATGATGAGAGTTAAATTAAAGTAATTTTAAGAAGAAATGAAAAGAAGATATTATTATGTAATATATTCATGTAGTATATACTTATTAGGTAATGATTATATAACTATTTTTTTATCATCCAATATAAGTGTGTCACATAAGAATGTCACCTAATAATGTCCCATTTTCATGTCCCACTAGAATTTTTCGTCAAATTATAGTGAGAAATTATAGTTAGTTAAAAGGAGTTATAGAGATTTAATTGAAATTTGAAATGTGAGGTGATAATTGAGAGCTTGTTTGATTCTCATTATTTGTCAAAATTTGGAGAAATTATAATAAGGAGAGAGGTAGAATGTGTATTGAAAATATAAAAAAGTTTGAAATATGTGACTGTAATTGAACAACTGTCTAATCAAATGTTAAATTAATAGTAGGTAAAATTATAAATGAGAATAATAATGAGCATCAAACCATCTCTCAGTAATTGTCAAATAAGTTGTTAAATAAACAGTAGATAAAGTTATAATATAAATTAGAATAAGAATCAAACAAACTTATAAATTTTATATTCTGGTATAAAGTATGGTTCGAGCTCGGTCTTCTATTTAAAAATTTGAGCATTCAACGTACAATTTGAACCATGATATAGGTTAACAAAGTTAATATTAGTAACAATTATTTTACCAAAAGTTAAGTTATTGTATATTGTTATATATAGATCTTATTATAATGATGAACTACGTTATGTTTTAAATTGTGAAATGAAGTGCGTATAATTTACAAAGTCAAATAGTACATGTACAAAGGTTAAACACACTTGTTGCATGTGACTTGTTAAGCCAAGACTCAAGATTGATAGCTTTATAATATTTATTTCATGTGACGAAATCGTAAATGCCCTATATCCTAGTTGAAGTTTAACATCGTTCAACATAATGATAATCTGATTTTTATTCTGGTTTTTACTCACATTTTCTCCTGTGATAACTTTTTTGACTTTTGAAAAAATAAAAAAAATTGAATAGAGAGATCAAAGCATATAAATAAGCAAGGGTTGAGTTATGTTGAGTCCATGTATGAAATTAAATGGTCCACTGAAAGAATTGACTACTCAAGTCATTGTATAAGTCTGACGATACTTTGATATGATTTTCTTGATTAAGCTTATTACGATAAGGATCACATTTTCTTATCCCCTACTCTTTTTTGATAAAAGGGGGACTAGGGCAGGGGGGATAATAATGGTGGGGTGGATGGGACCCAGGACCTCGGCTTTGGAACTTGAATATCTAACGACTGGAACACTTGTTCGAATCTCTTATCTTCTACTCTTATGCATACCTGGACACCTTAATGTTATTTGGGATTTTTTCTCAAAAAAAACAAAAACTGTCACGTCCACTAATACTATTATAATTATTTATTAGATTGTATAATCACTCTTAACACTTGAAAAAAAATAAATATTTTGTACCGGTAGACATCTGATTTCATATCCTTTCTCGTAGGCAGCCTGTTCTTGAAATTCCATCCGCTGCCTTTGAAGCCAGGCCTGTAACTTTCAATTTATTAATAATAATAATAACAATAATAATAATCCAAGGAAAGTAGTCAAGACCTTTGTCATTTAATGGCATTTATATTGAGGCATTTATATTGATTTCTTACCCCCTTAGTCAAGGGTTTGATTTCTCCTTTTATAATCCTTCGTGTAATGTCCATAAAAAAAAAGTAAAAAAAAAATATATATTCCAAAGAAAGTAGGTGCGACAATTAACACTCGTCTTGTCCTTACTTCCCCATCCTCTGTGGGGACTATGAGTGCTATATGTCCCCCATTTGGGCCGTTTCCCATAGTTTTTAGGCAAATATTATGAGCCATCAATATAATTTGCCTCATTTCGAGGACCTCCAAACTGTTTTCAGTTGCATTATGGTATCTGTCAAAGGAAAATTGTCAAACTTTTCGTTAAACAATTGCATGTCACGCATTTGAAGGTCTATACAATATTTATTTTAATCAACCGTGAACCGTGGTTATTAACTATCGTCCTTCTATGAACCAGTCTCCCTTTTAGACATAGTAGATAAGTCATAAAGTGAAAAAGTCGTAGCGCATTTTTATGAAAGAACTGAAACTTTTTGTCCAACGAGGACCGTTGAGCTACAAAATGGGGAATTTAAATTGGGGTTGGGTGGGGAGGATGAATGAGCCCACAACTTTCATCAATCAAAGTCCCTTCTGTCTTCCATCATGTATTATTGCCTCCAATTCAAAAGGGTTGCAAATGGGGTTGGAGCTAAATTCGAGAGCGACGCGAGTTTATATTGTCAACAATTTTAAAGTGAATGAAAACATTGTACGATCAATAGTATTAAATAAAATTAGTGTATAATTCACATTCTGTTTTCCTCATTATTATACCACTCAAAAACACCTCTTAAGATACTGAAATAGAAAATTGCCAAATATTTTTCTATAACGAACATGTCAATTGGGGTTGGGAATAGTTGAATCTTGACATCTTCAAATGGCTCAAGAAAATAATAATTGAAGAAAGTTACAATTCTAGCAAAAATCCTTTTCACATGGTCCATTCAAACACTAAATTTCAATGCTGACACCATGTTACCAATTTCAACACGCTAGCATAAAGCATCTTTCCTTGTTGTAAAAGCAGCCAAAATACTGGTGACGAGTGTGTGAACTCCAACAAGATTAGATCGAATAACTGATCAAAATGAAATTATAACAAAAACAAACTTTTACCATATGGTTACGCCCATAGACATAGTCACCATATATCTTGTGCTTCGAAAATTTTTCGTAATATACTGATGAGTTATAAATATTTCAAAATCAAAAGTGGCTGATGATGCGCAGTGGCATCTCATGAAGGCATTCAATCATAACATACAAGTAAATATCTTCACCATGTAAAATACGCTATGGTACAACAATTTTCTTGAATGCATGTACCTGGTACAATAATACCACCGCGAGTATCCTAAGCTACCTCCAAAATTTCACGAGCAAGATGCTAGCGTTGTGATTAAAGTTAATGTTTACTTTTCATATCGTTTCTACCTCTCTTTCTGAACTCTCGTCTCTCTGCAGAGTACTGTTTCTTAATAAGCAAATTGCGTATTGCCTTTTTTATCGCTTCAGCAGCGGTCGAGAAAGCAGCTTCTCCAATTAAAAATTTCCCTTGAAGGTTTTGAAGCAGTAACTCGCCTCCAGGTATTTCTGCATCTTCTAAGACTGATATCTGGTGGTCCAAAGACTCTGAATTGCCTGTATCAAAACCAGACACAACTCGCACACGAGCCAAATTGTCTGAATCCGAGAGGTTTAAACTTGATGCGCCCATAACCATCCATAACATGGGAGCTGAAGATGCAGCCGCAATGCTTGTGGGAATGAAAGTCTCTCCAGGGATATCAACCACCTGCCCCCCAAAAAAGGAGCTATTATTTACATACAAGTAATGATTATTGTATAGCATTCAAACACAAATTAGCAAATTTACTCCGCGGAAAATTATGGTCCCCATTCCCAACATAAAGCCAAGTAGTTAGTTTCCCAACTTTAGAGGGCGAGTTGGTCTTCGACCTATAAAAGAAACATGCCTCTTAGTCTATGTTCCTGGTCACTGACCCAAGTAAGCAAAAAGAATATTTTCATAGCATTGGTCAAGGACCCGATTGTGATATGAGTTGATCAGGGGTTACTGTTGTTGAGCATTCATTGTACAACTGTTAAGAAGAAATTTTGCTTCTTTTAATGGCAGGAACTAGGAATAGAGAGCTAAAATGCAAAATTTGTACATTTATCATCCAATCAGGAAGAAGCATCTAAATTTCAGAATAACAAAACTACTCACTTTGGCAACAGTCAGGGTTCTTTTAGAAAGACTGCATCTTAACAGCATTACTCCCGCCAAGCTGAAATTCGAATAGGAAGCTTAAAGCCAGATACCGCACAAGAAATCCAACATAATCCTCTCAATGGAGGAGGAGCATTAATTAATACATAAAAGTTTATCACCTCTGTACAGCTACTGCAACTAATGAACCATCAGGGGTTGCACATAAATCAGTGATGGCAGGCAAAATCTCCTCTTCTTTTCCGTTAGAATTTATAAGTCCTGCCTTTATGGACATACAGAAAATAAAACCGAAAAAGATGAAATTTACCGAAAAACAATAGAGCTGGAACCCGCCCGGGCCCCGGGGGGTTAAACCTGAAATTATAGGTGTGTTTTGCTAAGTTAACAATTTATAAGTAATAAAGCACATTCTTAAAAGTTAGAACAACTGTAATTTATCCTAACATTGCAAAGTAACTTCTTACTGCTGTTTAATCTCAAGACACAACAGGCTCTCCATCACAAATCTTCTTAATGTATAAATATGGAGTTCGATATCAAAACATAAATATCACGCTAATCCACATATTGCGAAGAAAACAAGAGGTTAATTGGGGCAGAAGGAACTCTATCCAAATATTCTATGTGAATGGTAGACCACCTGCATGCGATACTTCAGATCCTTGCAGATATGCTAACTAAGCTCGTATATACCACTTAAGTTTAAACTCAAAGATGCAGACTCTAAGTTGAAAAACAAGGAGTTATGTTAATATCTGAAAGGTGAAATTACTACAAGATCATGGAAAGTAAGAAGACAATGAGCTGCTTCAAGTAATCTAGGCTCAGGAAAATGAAGTTACCTTAGCTCCAACATCACAGGTTTCAAGCAGAGAACCAGAGGTGTGATCCCACAGACGAACCTGGAAATACACAGTAATTCACTATTATCTAAAACTCGACAGAACATATTCATTACTTGTACAAATTTGACCTTACAATACACTCACTGTTGAATCACCACTTCCAGAGACTAAAAACCCCTCAGGGTAATCTTTACAGCCAACAAATGCAAGACAAGACACAAATCTGCCAATGAACACAAAAGAAACTGTTACTTGCAAGTGGCATAAGCTATATACAATCATGAAACCAAAATAGGCCTCGAGAGCTTGAAGAGTTTTTGTCGCTGGAGTAATCATGCCCAACACACGGACTCAGTCCGGACAGTGTAAGGATATGTGGTAAAATCTATGACGCACTCAATTACACATGGTCTAGACGCTAATCATATAAAGAAAAACTGTCCAAAATAGTGCTAAAAAATTTTTCAGCTTGGGGATAAAAAGGCATAAATTTGAAAATAGTAGAGAAGAAAGACATCGAAAAAATAATACTACAAGAGGAGATTGATTATCTAAATCATTGCTTCCTTCAATCACTTCTATAATTCTTTGATTGGTTCTTGATCTTCCCTAAACATATCTTTTTCTTGCCCTCCATATTCAAACCAAAAACCAAATATTTTATACCACCCAATGTATAGTGACATACTCCATCCAACCAACAAAGATAGTCCACACTCATTTTTCACACACTAAAAATTGTTGTTATTATTATTGTCGCAAAAGTAAAAGTCCAACACAATTCTCCCAATACACCCTTTCATTTATTTGCCATTCCAATTTAATATTTCTTATTTGTTGATAAAAATGAACATTTAAGACAATAATTCGGCACATACGAAAAAGGAATACTAGACTATCTTCGTGGAACGGCACAGTACTATTAAAGAATTGTCTCCAAAATGTGGTCGAGGCATTCAGCATCTCTGTTTCATGTGCAGTAATTGCCTAAAAAATCGAAAAGGTTACAATATTTTGTATATCGCCAACATTAATAATTAATTAGTGTCTTCCTTTAATTGAAGATGATATGATCCTTCAGGTTTTATTAGGAGGATTGAAGTAGCCACCTTCAAGTTGATGTGATATAGAAATTTTCCAGATCCTTTCAATAGACAAGAAAATTACATCACATGACGCCTAAATGATATCCATTCATTATGCTCGAACAAATCTATTTAGCATGGAAATAGCATATATCTACTCCATTTCTCTCAAAAATGAAAATGTATGTGTATAATTCTTATTTTCACTTGGTTCAAGCATTTGTAGTTGACACCAAAATGGTGGAATCTGGATTTGTTTACAGATCTTTATAGCAATAGCCACATGGTTATTTGCAGAAATATATTTGAGATTCGATGAATATCAATATCTATCAGTCATGGTTAATAAATCACGATTCAAATGGTTTAGAGATTTTAACATAGGGATGATGAAAAGAACTTACTCCGTATGACCAAGGCAAAAGCTCTGTATCTCATGAGCTCCATTTAGTGGCTTATTTGGAAAGACAGTAACCTGTCACTGTGGATGGTAAGGCAACAATCTTAACAAAGACAGAGGCATGCTATAAAGTGGCCACTGAATTTTCTTACCCGAATTTTAAAGTCTCTATCAGCACTAACAATAAATCGACCATCAAGTGAAAATTCCTACAAGATTATAGTTTTATTCAGAGGAATTAGAAAGGACCACATAAGTAAAGGAAGAAAAGAAACTGAACTCGAGGAAACATTCCATAGAAGAATGACTACCGCCGTGCATATAAAAATCCTAGTTAAAAAAAATAAATGAATCATACTCCCAGGTCCGACCAAATAATTCATCAATTGAGCATCATGCAGGAATACGCCTACAAGTTTAACAGCACATGGAGGAATTTGTACTACATAGAAGCATGAAAAATAAAAATGGGAATAAATCAAATGGTACTTTGCTGATCTCTCACATGAGAATGAGAAAAGATTAACAATAGAAATCACATAATCTCATTAAAAACTTTACCAGTCTGGTAATTATACTACAATAGTGGGAAAGGATTGGAACAGCCTTCTTGTTAACTTGAACTTGATCCACTGCATTGCGATCTTCTTCAATATCCACGACATACACAACTCCAAACTTATCGGCAAAACAGATAAACATCTCATCGTTACTTATAGCAACAGCACTCACTCTCTTTTCCGAAACCCTGTTAACAACAATACCAGCACCAGCAAGTCAATTCAGTAAAACCACCATATCTCTTTTTCGATCTTCAAGTATGTCTCAGCTCTATCACTAAGATATAACTGCACGTTTGGTTGCAGAAGAACAGTAAAGCATACAAATTTCAGTCGACTAGTTGGACTACCATATCATACTTTGGCTAATAATGCAAGAATGTTTAGTACCTGCACAGGCACCTACTTCTAAATCATGGCAAAGCTACTTACACGGAATAAAGACAGCGCCAAGAATCAGTGGACCAAATCTTAACAAGCTTATCATCTCCAGCCGATACAAAGAGCTGCCCACTTTTGCTATAATGAATGGCGCGAATTGAAGCCTTATGACCTCCTGATTCATCTGTTAGTTTAACTCCGCAACTCTCTCTGCAAATGAATTACATTAGTAGCAAAAGTTTCAATAATTCGGTCGGGATTCTACCTCAATACTTCGATGGCCAAAAAATGGTTTCTTACTGAATATTGAATACTCGGAGGTCCGACCCGACGGCGACCGACACAAACTTATGGGTGGGGTGAACGGAGATTGTGGCCGGAGCAACCTCCGTTTCCGGGTTCTTCCCGTTTTCTTCCTCCATTTCTTTGATCTTGATTTGCAAAACAGACGGCTTCCGACTAGGTTTAATCGGGGGTTCTTTATGTGGGCAGTCTAAGAATCCAGTTCCGTTATCAGTTATGAATTGGGAAGGCTTAATTTCAAAGACCCATACATGAGGGCAAGTTAGCTTAATTTCAAAGGCCCATTCTTTAGGGCAATTTTATATCTATTATTATTATTATTATTATTATTATTATTACTACTACTACTAGTAGTAGTAGAATTCTCACTCGTGCGTTGCATGAAAAGTCTAAAAGAAATAAAAGATGTCAATGAAAATTATACAACAATTTAATTTAATAAATTATTATTATAATAACACTTGAAAAAATTCCAAAAGAAATATAAAAATAATAATAATAATCTAATATGTAACAAATTTGACCAGATACATTTCTTTTACATTTCTTGGTTGTCAATTATCAAGTCAATTCAATTTACTGTTAATAAAATAGAAAAAAAAAGTTGAATAGAGACATATTTCACTTTTAAACTAAAATACTCATTGGGATAGATTTTCATTTTTATCCTTTTGGAAGGAACATTGAGATAGAGTTTTAGCAACAATTAAATAGTACAATACTAAGTCTACTAAAAAAGGAAAATTGCCTAAGTAACATATAAGCAATCAAAGTTATAAGTATCATTAAACTCTTTTGTAAATTAATAATATTTAAGTATATTGTACTTATATCAGCTCTTAATTACATCAGAATTCGTGGTCAAACCAGACAGAGTAGCATCTATTTTCTCTTTAAACTTGGGTGAATCTACCGGCGTGTTGGAACATCTCTACATGTTTCTTTCTTGCCTAACAAAATCAGCACGTGTTGAATAAATGTCTAATCCAAACTGTTTAACGTATAACAACAAAGTTCCATATAACAGGGAAAGAAGTCCAAAAAGTTGCCTTCAATTGCCCGTCCACACCACCGTCACAACATACAACATGCAATCTAGTACAAAACAAAGTTTGATAAAGGAAAATGTAAAATTTGTTAAAGAATAAGGTGCAAAGAAAAATTAGAGGTTACCGTGTGATATAATCCCTTTAAATTTCAGATCCATTATTAGGAAAAATATAAACAACAAAGGTAATCAAGGTTCTGTGTTTAAGAAGGTGAGAACATAAATTATTTATTTTATGTGACACAAGAATAGAATACATACACTGAATTATGCTAAGGAGCTCTAATGCGTTAACCTTGCTAATCTTTCAAATGTATTATAAAAATTGTATTTGTGACCAAGTATTAATTGCTATACCGCACTATCTATATTTACACGTCTCATTAATGAAATTTTGATACAAAAGCATCCATAAAGTCTGTAAACATTAACATCCATAAAATTAAAGATTAGTTAGACAAAAGCATAAAAAAAGAAAAAAAAAAGTGTATATTATTTCATAGTCTGTGTTCCAATTGCCGAATTAAAAAGAAAAACATCACATAACGGAAACATATATCAAACGAAAGATTAGAAAAAGGAGGATTACACTAATTAATCATACAATTAATAGCTAAAAGAATATAAATTCAAAAGCGTCTAACAACTGAACTGGAAGTCAAACAATAGGAATGAATCCCTAAAGTTTGAAGTGAATAATAAAATTTTAATTCAACTAACATATTATTTATGTTACCATTGACATTATTAATCAAATTTCAACTAACATATTATTAAACAAACTAATGCCCGTGCGTTGCACGAAATAAAATAATTAGCAAACAAGATGTATAGTAATTTGAAAAACTAAATAATCATAATTTTATAGTATATTACTCACTCACACACATATGTTACTAATATACATAAATAGAATCAAATTGAAACGTACAATATTTTCACTTGGTACAAAGCTAATTAAATTGTCATTCATAAAACAATTATATTAAGTAATAAAAATAAAAATGAGGAATTTTTATAAAATTAATTTCATATTGAGTACGTAAACTAAGAAACCATAGAAAAGAGAGAATGCAAAATTTATACAACTCTAGAATTTCCCTACACTCACGCCCTCATTCAATAGGGTATGTGTAACATCCCGAAAATTTTTACAAATTAAGGTAAGCAACGAAATTGTTGTTCTGAAAGAATTCCTTGAATATTATTGTAAAATTTCTTGAAGATTAAAATATTGTTATTCACTTGACGCTAAAGAAAGATCTTAGTTGATAATTGATATAAACTAAAGTGTGGTGATTTAATTGACATGAGCTAAAGAGTATGGACTTAATTGAGAGATAATGCAAGGGGAAGGACTTCTCAGACAGTTTCCCGCCAAGTGTGAGGCGCCACATCGCGCTACTTGTTACGATGTGATTGGTGGAACTCAAAAGTTATTAAAATTAGCTAAGTCCTAACTATTATATAAAAAGAGCTAAGGGTTTCAAGTTTCCAAGACTTCCAAACCATTCCATTTTTTCTCCTAACCTCAAAATTCGTCCAACATGGCCAAGGGAATGAGAAAACCAATAAAAACCCACCAAAATACCTATTTGTCCTTTGAAAAGAGTCTCTTACCATATATAGAAGGATTATAGCTTGAAAAATAACTTTAATTGAGGAATATCAATGCTTTAAGGATACTTTTTCACGTAGATTATTCGAAAAATATTTGAGGTGGGTAACCTAATACTTTGATTCCTTTTCTATATGCATAAAGTTTTGGTAAGATAAGTGTGTATTTGATTGATGATTTTAAACATAGATTTTGATGCATTATTATTGAAAGAAAGATTGGTTTATTGCATTTGTATCGCTAGTTAATGCTCTACCCGTTTTGAATTGCTTTGTGATTATATGACCTTGTTGTGTGTTCTTGGCCATTCTGAATTGTTTCCTACACTATGACCTATTCAATGATTTCGGAATATGGAAGATTAATGTGGTATTTGCTTTGAATTGGAATCTAGGTATGGGTCTACCGGGGTTCATTGTGGATCCACTTAATTGAATTGATATGAATCTGGCGCGCACCACGGGTAGTAGTTTAACTAGTGATAGGGCCCTTTTGTGCATTGAAAAGCTTTGTACATGCAATGGTTTTTCTTGGAAATGAGTTTTACAAACGAAAGATAAATCAAAAGATTGTGTTATTCACTGAGTACTTTGTACTCACTCCCCGTTTACTATAATTTTTGTGGATGATTGAAGCTTTAACAATTAATAAGCAAGGCAAGTTGGGAGTTGGATCGTGTTCGCGAACAGGAGTAGAGCTGTGCATGTGGTGTAAACCTGTCATTGAAAATATCACGAATTTAATACTTTTATGCCCACCTCTTTAATATATATGTTTTTACATCTTATAACATATAAGACAATAGAGAGATATGATCTTTATATTTATTTGAATTCTATTTTTTGTAAAAGATTTCTAATGATTTGGCACACCTTGGTAATCAATGAAATATATTTATCAATACAACTTCTTGTGTTCTATATATTTTCTTGAAAAACCTAACTTTAATGTTTCTTTAAAAGATTGTCGATTTGTTAACTTATGTAATTAACTTTGTCTATTAATCTCTGTAAGATAAGATAAATTGGATTGTTTCGCACGTCCCGTCACTGTTATTTGAATAAAAACTTCCGCTACAGAATTTGTAAATTAACATAAGATATAAGGAAATATTGTATAATTAGCGAGGGCGTGACAGTGTGGATGATATTCATTTATCAGCATGAATTATTTTTCACATTCATTCACCACCATGTGTTTTTGGAAAAATAATTTTTTGTATTTCCTCATCACTATTTATAAATCTATTCTAAAAAATCTAAAGTACACAATTTCTTATTACAAAAGACCTAAGTGAAGCAATATTACAACAAATAATAAAACTATATGATTTACCATTTGCCCCTAAAATTAATTTTTAACCACTTTCCGTTCTAAAAAGAATTAAAAGAATTTTTTATTTTTGTTTTAAATCATTATCATCAAATATTTTTATTATCGTATTCCCTCAACTTAAATTTTTACAAATATATAGGTTCCCAAATAAAAAAGAAATAATAAATTAAGTAATGTACTAAACATGTAGCCCTAGGTTTATCGTATTGAATTAAGGTAAAAGTTTTGAAACTGATTTAATTTTGCTTTACTACTATATCATCAATCTCATGAGTAGGCACTTAACCGAAATTAAAAGAAGTCCTAATAATTCAATACTTGAAATTTGCCTATCAATTATTAGAATTTTGAGAAAATATTAAATATTTGAAAATAGCATATATAGAATAAATATAAATATAAATTTTTATATATTATTATAAAATAAAATAAAATAATAGAAAAATATAATTAATAGATAAGTATTACTTTGAAGAGAATAGATAATTATTATTATTGTATATTATTATAAAATAAAAAATAAAAAAAAGCATATAAAAGTAGGATAGTAGTTTTGACAGGAAAACTTGTATATAACCACTATCATTCTTTAATATATATAAGATAAGATAAGATTTCAAGATAAAATGATAACTGGAGTGCAAAGACAACCTATGAAGATGAATAACCCGCGCTTTCAAAGCTGACAGAGTCTTTGTTCGGTTAATTTCACCAATAAGGTCGAAGATTGGTGTCATTTCTCAAAAATGCAAGCTGAAATCAACAAAAACAGAAATCAGCCAAAACAGAAAATCATTACAAACTGAAATACACAAACTGACACAAACATAGTGTGAAAAATGCATACCAATTGCCAGCTGATAAATGCTCTATGTCTGAACGTGTCAATTTAAAACAATGTTCAAAATATTTATAATGGGGTTTGGAGATACATTAGTGAAGAAAATTTGTCAACAAATAAGATGATATACCCATTCTGAACAGATACCAGAAAATTAGGATGTCTTGAAGTTGATTAGAATGTTGGCTGAAAATTACAGATCAATCACGATACAGTTGAAGGAAAATATTAATATATTGAAGGAAATAAGAGAGGAAAGAGAGATGAAATCAAGTCTTCCTAAATTTATTCTAGATTTTATGGGATTAGATCCTTCTGAAAAGATATACAATGCATATGTAGATGAACTCTGGCAGATATTTGGAAGAGAAATAAAAAATGAATAAAAAGTGGGAAAAAAAAGAAAAAGAAATATGCAAGTGATGTCAGTATGACGTCACCAGTTATCTTAAGGTACCCATTTTGAGAGTGAAAAATCCAGCTAGAGACCTTATTCTTATTAATTATATATATATATATATAGATCATACAACAATTTTATGGTAGAATGCCCTTGTTTGCAAACTCATTCTATTTGTAAATGACAATTGATCAGATAAATCTCTACAATTCAGTCTCACATTTTTTTCTTATTTGTAAGCAGGCCCACTTATTGACGTCATTTTTTCCCTACTTTTTGTTTTTTTTTCTTGAATTATGCCATAATGCATTTCTTTTTTCTTTTTTTTTACGATAACAATAATGCATTTCAGTTACATCTTTTTATTACTTTATTTTTTTAATTCTTCCTTTTCTTATACGACTTCTCACCGAATTGATAGCAAATGTGTTATTTCTATAATCGTCTTTTCCAAACAAAAATAACCTTGCAAAAAAAATAAAAAGATGGACTAAATAAATGCCACAAAGAGTTTTTTCTTTTTTTTCAAATAGAGAAAATGGTACAAGGAGTTGATAATATGATAAACCCTGATAGCAATATTAATGTTAGAGGAAAAAAGTCAAGGGAAAAAAATCAATGGGAAAAAATCAGGGAAAAAAACCTATTTTCAAATAATATATAGAGAGAAAAATATGAATTAGACATGAGGCGATATTTTATTAAATTAAGAGGGAATATGAGTGGATGAAAAATAATATTTTACTGGATCGGGTGATAACGAGATAAGGGGGGAAAAACCTAAAAGAGGGGCCAAATTAAATTTTTTCCCCTCAAATTTGGCCCCTCCTTTAAGTTTTTTCCCCTCCAAACTAATTTTCCCCCTACTTTCTTCCATAATTTGATTTTGTAGGGTTTGAGTTTTTCCACCCCACATTAATCATGTTCTAACAAGCGATAATACGTATATATCTTGATTGGATTGACAGAATCAAATCAACAACAAATAAGCGAAGCAAGAAGAATGGCATCTTCTTCCAGCAATCCCAGGAAAAAAGTCGAAATTTACATAAAGCCGTCATCCGAAGGAATTGTTATTAGTGGGTCAGGCGTGGACGAGCTATACAATTGGTTGTCAAAAAAATTAGTACCCAAATCCAAATCTCCATTGTCATGGCACGGCAAGGTATGTGAGAGCACGGGCGAAGGACTTGTCGGGGGAGCGTTTCGGCTTATCTGAAAGGTGTGTATAAAGGCAAATGCCTCAGCGGAGGCTTCCATTTTGTACAAAACGGCTTCTTTCATCACGGACCCGTTGTTGCTGCCCATATTGCTTCTACTAATGCATTTGAAAAAGTGATTCCGTGGAATATTATAGTGGCTTGGGCTGTCTCCTTCGGTGTCGTCCGTTTCATCCGTACGAAGAACCTTCAAGCTGCCGCACACTCGGCCACCGCCGGCGGCATCCTTTGTGCCATCTTGGCCAAGACACTCGTTGATTGATATATATCATCATTTTAATTAATTCAATTTGGAGAGAACCTGACTTTAACGGTATGTTTGATTAGATTTTGTATGTATGGAGATGGGCCTTTCCTTTCCACCCAAAAGTTGTATGACCTGATTTTCTTTTGGTTAAAAATTCGACTATCTAGCTTCCGAATTCATATAATCTGATTAGTTAATTAATCTTTGAATGATTGAAATGGAAATGATTTTTTATGGAATTCAATTTTCAAAAATCTGTGGTTAGGGAGTAAGAAAAATTTATGAATTTACTTATAAGATTATTTTAATAGATTACTGTGTTGTTGACAATAAATTTGAGTGAGAATTGAGTTTGAGAAAATCATTTTTATACATGCCGTATTTACTTCTTCGGTTGAAGTCCTGGTCGGCTGAACTAATCAACCTAGTTTAGCAAAAATTAGTTAAAAATAAATACTTAAAAATATGATAATTACAAGAGAAAGAGTAATACTCGGCAAGTGCGAAGGCAGAAACACGGTGATAGACCTAAAAACACGTTAATTCTCGTTGAATACCCCCATGTTTAGACATTAATGATTCGTTGATTCGTTCATGCTCATGGATACCAAATAATTGATCTTGATACAAATAAGTTGATTCCTTCTAAAACACTGAAGATGTATTGAAAGACGAAGCAGCAACTCTAAAAAACGTTTGATAATAATAAAGAACAATATTATTTATTTGGACTGGAGATACTCGTCTCCGGTAATTGTCATTTCCTTATCGATTGTCAAATAAATTAGTGCTCATATGTATTTATGTATCTTCACCCATCCCCTAATTTAGTGATGCCAATTTGAGTGGAGATAAATACCTATTATATGAAGTATTTTCTACATTTTAATTGCAGTATGTATTGTCACTCTACGTGAGTTTTTATTGTTGATTTTTTGACTCTGTGATTTAGCAGTATAAATATCTATATGTATTTGTGTTGTATTGTAATTGTACTTTCAAAAAAAAATAACATCGCTCAATTCCTTATTCAATTTTCAGCCTACATAAATAGCATCGCTCAACATTAAAACAATTATTCAAATCATCGAGGGACCCAGCAAGCAAACGCAAACTTAAATACTGCCGTAATTGACTACCTTGCACAAGAAGTAAAAAATAAAAACGAGTAAAACAATTACGCTATGAGATAATAGAAATTATTATTATTATTATTATTTTTTAGGCAACAAAATAATAGAAATTAATTAATATAACGAAAACGTTATTAAAAGTCTCCTCTTCAATACTTTCCCAAAAAAAAAAAAAAATCTCCTCTTCAAGATACGCCAAGGCCCTATCTTGTACCATCCGCAAGTTTGCTAACAGTGGAACGTTGGGAAACTTCTTAGTTGAGTAACTTTGGTACAATTGCAATCTGATCTAGTAAAATACTATAATAATGAAATTATTATAATTGCCTATTCCATATTGAATAATAATGCTATTTATTTATTAGACTGGAGAAGGATGTCCAATATAGCACTACCATAAATAAGAAAAATGAAAGTATAACAAACTGTAGCACCTTTTTTTTTAAAAAAAAAAATCTATTTGTACTACTATTATATACAACTAACTAATTGCACAGCTTGTATGCTCGACCCTAGCACGTAATATTCTGCACCTTTGGGATATTTATGCAAGAATTTTTATAGATTGTTCAAACAACTCTGCCCCCATGCATGTGATATACCACATGGAATGGGGCGGCCTATACTGCCTCGCCGTCGAGCTCTCAAATTTTATTACTTTATTTTCTCGCATAGGTAGCAGAAGTATTTGAGAAATTAATCTCAAGTCAAAATTTCAAAACTAGATTTTACAAATATAAGTCAAACACTATTATACATAATAGCATGTTATTATAACTTTATAATAACTATTACGGCAATTCACAACGAAACCTCGGCCATACATCGAAATCCCGATCACGTACATATATCTTCTCTATCATTAGGACGATCCAGCCACAAACTTTCTTAATTCAATACCTGCAGGATTGTTAGATGGAAGGAGAGGTGAGTACAACGTACTCAGTGAGTGATAATATATTTTGATTCACCTTTCATTTAAGAGAGAAAATCATTGAATGCACAAAGCCTTTAAATGCACAAAAGGGCCTTATCACTAGTTAAACTACTACCCGTAGTGCGCACATGATTCAAAGATTCAAAATAGCTAAGATCACTTAGCAAGGCCATAATATCACAAAGATTAATACATTGCCAAAACGACCAAGACCACGTAGTAAGGTCATATTAGACAAAGCAAAGAAAAATAGGTAGAGCATTAACCAGTCATACAAATGCAGCAAACCGATTTCTTTACGTAATGATGATACGTTAAAAATCTATGTACATCTTATGAAAATATTATGAACAAAAGAAAGAGAATCAAAATATCAGTTACTCACATTTTGATTCTCTAAAGATTTCTTTAATTTTAAGGGGAAAAGTACCTCCAAAACCTTGATATTCCTCACCCAAAGCGGTTCTTTAGGTTGAAATCCTCCTATATATGGAAATGACTCTTTTTCAAGTGAGAAACTAAGTATTTGATAGGTTTTTAGAGTATTTTTTATTTCTACATTATTTTTGGACAAATTTTCTCTGTTATATGTATAGGAAGGGCTCGAGATTGATTAAGAAGCAAGATATGGATTTTTGTGGAGGGGGGGAAGAGAGTAGGATGGTTGACATTTTTTGGAAACTCTGAGGACCCCTTCACTTATTTATAATAGTTTGGGGGCCTTATAATTAGTGGGTGATGTGGCGAAATGAGGTTGATTCGTTTATTGTTTGAGAAGTCCTTATACTTTGTCTTGTCTTGTAATTTAACCACTTTACTTTGATTTATGTTGATCAAGGGCCACAATTTTTTTTCAATGCAATTTAGACAATTATTCCATCATTGTTAAAATAACAGTCACATAGTTTAATTGATGGTTAAATTTTCGCGAGATGTGACGTCCCCACTAGTTTTCCAATTATTATTGAATATATTTGAGAGTGGAAGCTTTTGAGTTTAATTTTATTTTTGTGCAATTTGCAGGGATGAGACTTGCAAAACCAACACTTTGCACAACTTCATTTTGGTTTAGGAAATGTCAAAGAACACAAAAAAAAAAAAAATGATAACAGGTATTTCATTTATTAACTTAGCCAAGTCAAACATTGGGAAAACAAAGCTTTTTCATAAATATATATTTATTGATACAAAACGTATTAAGCCCATGTATTATTTTAGATATATTTATAGCCAAAATATATCATTATAGCTCCCTAATATAGGCTCCCTTCTATATGCAAAATTCACTTTCATCCGCCAGTATGCTCTGATTCTTTGCTTACTTGGCCAATATATTGCCTTCAACTATATACAAATTTGTAAAAAATAGGGGTGTGAGACAATGTACTCAATGAGTAGTAAAATACTTTGATTTTCATCATTTCGCTTAAAAGATGCATTTTCAAGAAAATCATCAAATACACAAAGCCTTTAGATGCAGAAAAGACCCTATCACTAGTCAAACTATTACTCATAGTGCGCACATAATTTAAAGATTCAAAATGGCCAAGATCAAGTAGCAAAGCTATAATACCACAAAGAGTACCACATAGCCAAAATGACCAAAATCATATAGCAAGATCATATTACTACTATGCAAAGCAAAACGGGTAGAGCATTAACTAGTGATTCAAATACCATAAACCAATTTCCTTCTATGATGATGATGCATAAAAAATCCATGTGTATCTTATGAAAACGTAATGAGCAAAAGAACGGGAATCAAAGTACCAGTTACTTATTTTTTCCCACAAAGATTCTTTGAACAATTTTTGATAGAAGATGCCTTCAAAATTTTAATATTTCACAGCAAAGTATCTTATTTAAGTGTGGATTATATATATATATATATAGAGAGAGAGAGAGTGAGAGGGAGAGAGAGAAGGCTTTATTTTTATTGTAAAGGAAGTGTTTTTAGGGCGTTTTGCTTGGTGTTTTATGGCCTTTTCTAGTTTTAGATGAATTTAGCTTATTTATCTTGGAATATTTTGTGCATTTTCCTAGCTTTTACCCCTTTTTATGAGTGTTAGAATTAATTGTTTTTAAATGTCAATTGAAATCCGCAAATAAGAAGAATAACAAATATTTTATACACTTGGCAAAAGTGGCAATTTCATTATTTAAAATCATGACAAGTGTCTTAACACATGTCAAAACTAGCACTTTTTTATTTACAAAAACGTCACATGTCTTTTGATTTGGTAATTTAGTAATTATAAAAATGACAAATGTCTCTTAATTTGGCAAATTTAGCACTTTGTAATTAAGGATGATTTGGTCAATCCTTATTCATTTCGGTAATAAATCTTTATACTTGGGACACAAACAATGAGAGATTCAAGTATTTATTCCTATTATTGTAAAAGTAACGATTACATTTCAAGAATTTATTTTTTGAAACGTTACAATCTACTCTTCTTAAATGAATTTCGTCTTGAAAATCGTTAAACGTTGTGGTGGTGGCAGCTATTATGTTTAGAAGCATGGTAAAAAATTTCAGTAAATTTTCAAGAGCACAATATGTGGCCGATAGTCAATACTTTTATATAGGTACCTAGTAGGGAAGTAAGGATTATACATGTAATACGTCAGGCTATGGCAATACTCTTTTAGCGGGACTGTTTTGGTTAGTTTTGTTAGGACAATATCTGACCACAAGCCTTTCTTGTCTACACCTGTAGCATACTTTCGGTTGTTTCTTACGAGGTCGCCTATGTCATTTATTACTTATTGGGCATTTGTTTGGTACTTTCTCCGAGTTAAATCTTTTAGCATTCGACTAACTTTTAAAATTTTCTTGACCTCTGTTATTTCCTTTGTCCCCATTTTGGCTGTGATTAGAGTTAGCTCTAGTGATTTTAGCTTTAATTTGTTCCGCTAACAGTGCTCGATCTATAATAGCTGCAAAACTTGAGTTTGTATTGCCTCACATTAACACATCTCTAGCTAATTTGAGTTTTAAATCCTCTATAAATCGATTGATTTTTAACTCCGGGGTCCCCAGTATGTGAATTGCAAACTTAGATAAATCTTCAAATTTTTGGACATATTCAGTCGCAATCATTTGTTTTTGCCTTAAGTGGATAAATTCATTCAGTTTTTGGTTTTTAGCCGTTCAAGAGAAATATTTGTTACGGAATTTATCGCAGAATTCCTTTCGAGTTAGTCTTTCAGCTTCTCCCATGTTGATTAACGTATCCCATCAGTAGCCTACACTTCCCCTCAACATGAAAGTTGCACAATTCATTTTCTTATAATTGGGGACATATGTATACAAAAACACCCTTTCTATGGTTCAAATCCAATTCTTAGCTTCAATTGGATCATTGGCTTTCTAAAAAATTGGGGGTTTAAGTAGGCGGAATCGTTCTGTCGCATCATCTCTATCCACTTTATTATGTGACGATTCCCTGTTTGAATTCTGTTAAAGAAGTAGCTCAATTTGACGGGCTTGTTGATTTACCAAATGAGTCACTTGTTCTATAGTATTATTGGTATTCTCGTCTTAAGATATGTTTCTTTGCTTGTCCATAAATTTAAATTGTGGTTCAAAATTGAGCACTATAGGTTATTTAGTAACTATTGTAGCCAAATTTGTCAAATGCAAAAATGCAAAACTTATAAATCTTATAGGACGAGTTATCTATCCATTTCTATAATTTTCCAAAGTTAGACTCTAATAAATTTATTAAGAAATTGGGGAAATTTATTAATTATCTAATAATTAAGAATGAAAACCAAAGTTAAATCCGAATGACCAAAGGCAAAATTGCAAGAATTAACAATGGAATTGGTACAAAATTTTATAAATCAAACCTAGATAAAAAGAATATTAAGGACTAAGTTTGAGTTAAGGTAAAATAGTTAAAATCTCTTTAATTTAAAAGAGGGATCAATTTGGTAAAAAAAATCGAATTCCAAGATCGGAAGAGCAAAATAAATCGTTCGGATTAATTTGCACGAAAACAAAAAATTGGGGACCTCAATGCAATTTTTAAGAAAAGAGGGATTGAGGTGCCATGCGGCCGCATAAACGTAGTGCCAAAAATCTACCTAGAATCAGAAAGTGCAGGGTGGGCGCACTACTGGATCAGAATGCTCATACCGCGAGCAGCCTATACTTCCTCCTGATTAGAATAGACAGTGCACCCACCCCTGCGGCTCTACCAAAGATTTTTCTGAAACATAGAGGACCGGGTGAGTGCACCGCTGAGAAGGATGCCCGTACCTGCCTATGGTTTTACTTCATCCTGTTTATTAGCTCTTTTCTCATGCTTCCTTTGTAATCTTTTGCATTCCAAAATATATTCTAAAGTAAATAGAGCTCATATACATACTCCAAGGTCATTTTCATGCTCAAAGCCAAGTTAAAACTACCATTTTCTCTCCTATTTTCCATGGCTTGGCAACTTATTTTCATGCCTAATGCACTTCATCTCTCCTATTTTTCTTGCCTTTGATGAACTTTATATTGCTTAACTTATTTTAATAACTCTAGTGTTTTCTTCCACTACTTGGTAGGGTTATTTCTTGCTCAATTTCAAAATCTACACTTTCAATTAGTATTCAAAAGAAAGGTAAATCAAAACACACAAATTTTCAATTCTATTTCCCATGGCCATGTAACTTATTCCCATTTCTTGAGTGCTTTACTGTAGTACTTTGTAAGGCCATTTTCTTACTTAAGTTTAACATTAAAACCTTCAATTTAACATTCTAAAGGGAACTAATCAATGTCAAAATACTAAATAATTTCATCTTACTTCTCATTTCTATGACTTTTTACCATGCAACTAATACACATAACCTTTACTTAACAAGCTAGACAAAGGTAATTAAATCACTTATGAACTTAGTAAATGATTACTTACTTGCAAGCCAATAGGAGAATGTTTCGCGCGAAGTAGGATTTGCATATAGTGGCCCTTAGATCCTGACTCTGATACCACTCTTGTCACACCTCCGCTATTTTTCCAATTATTATTGAATATATTCAAGAGTGAAAGCTTTTGGGTTTAATTTCATTATTGTGCAATTTGTGGGGACGATACTTGCAAAACGAACACTTTGCACAACTTCATTTTGATTTAGGAAATGTCAAAGAACACAACATAATATGATAATAAGTATTTCATTTATTAACTTAGCTAAGCCAAACCATAAGAAAACAACGTTTTACATAAATATATACTTATTGATACAAAACGTATTAAGCTCATGTATTGTTTTAGATATATTAATAGCCAAAATATATCCTTATAGCTCAATAATATAGGTTCCCTTTTATATACAAAATCCACTTCTATCCGCAAGCATGCTCCGATTCTTTGCTTGCTTGGCCAATATCTTGCCTTCAACTATCTAAAAATTGTAGAAAATAAGGGCGTGAGTACAACGTACTCAGTGAGTAACAAAATACTTTGATTTTCATCCTTTCATTTAAGAGATGCATTTTCAAGAAAACCATCGAATGCGCAAAGCCTTTGGATGCCCAAAAAGGCCATAGCACTAGTTAAACTATTACATGTGGTGCGCACATGATTTAAAGATTTAAAATGGCCAAGATCATGCAGTAAGACCATAATAACACAAAGAGTACCACATAGCCAAAATGACCAAGACCACATAGCAAAGTTATACTACCACAAAGCAAAGCAAAAGTGATAGAGCATTAACTAGTGATTTAAATGCAATAAATCAATTTCCTTTGATGATGACGATGCATATCTTATGAAAACATAATGAATAAAAGAACGGAAATTAAGTTATCGGTTACTCACTTTTTGCCACAAAGATTCTTTAAACAATTTTTGATGGAAGATGCCTTCAAAACTTTGATATTTCACAGCAAAATGTCTTATTTAAGTGGGGATTATATATATATATATATATATATGGAGAAGGCTTTATTTTTATTGCAAAGGAAGTGTTCTAGGTGGTTTGGCTTAGTGTTTTATGGCCTTTTTAAATTTTGGACGAATTTAGCTTATTTATCTTGGAATATTTTGTGCATTTTCCTAGCTTATACCGCTTTTTATAAGTGTTAGATTTAATCATTTTTAAATGTCAATTGAAATCCGCAAATAAGAAGAATAACAAATGTTTTATGCACTTGACAAAAGTAGCAATTTCATTATTTAAAATAATGAAAAGTGTCTTAACACTTGTCGAAACTAGCATTTTTTTATTTACAAAAAAATCACATGTCTTTTGATTTGGTAATTTAGTAATTGCAAGAATAACAAATGTCCCTTAATTTGACAAATTTGACATCTTGTAACTAAGGATGATTTGGCCAATCCTTATTTATTTGGGTAATAAATCTTCAATCTTAGGACACAAATAAGGAGAGATTCAAGTATTTATTCCTATTATTGTAAAAATAACAATAACATTTCTAGAATTTTTTTTCCGGGGATGTTACATCATTTGTACAATTGTTATAATTGGTTGTAAAAAAATTTCAAACACCTTTAAACTTGTCATCCTATATGAGCGTGTGGATGCACAACACACGGACTTGAGCTTGAATTCTCAAGTTTGTCTTGTGTGCATTCAGACACTGATACACTCCCAAGAGAATGTGCCCAGCCGGATTGACTGGTTGAATTTGCCACCAGACTTGGAACCTTTCTAGATTTGTTGGTTTTCTCAAATGATGAACTTGCCTAACTCCTAAATGAGTATGAACTAGGGACAGTTTTCTCAGTCGTAAATTGAATTCAAAACAAAACGTGAATAGAGTATCAAACACAATCTGGCATGCCGTTTCAGTCTCATCCGAAGTGAAATGTTAAAAATGAGATTAGAGTGCATACTTTTTGAAACTTAAAGACCAACAGCGTCATCTTATGCCTACAGAGGCATTAGATCAACCATGCATTGATGCACATGAGGTTAGAACGACCATCGATTAGTAGCATAGAAGAAAGCTCAAAAGCTGAAAATCATACAAGAACAAATGATTCTGGAGTTAATTACAGAAACAGAATGAACTTCCAACAAAAGAGAGCGTTAAAGAGGTTTATTCATTCTAATACATTGGCTTTTGTTTTTTTTCCATGTCATGTCACACCAGCACATTGCCTCTTTCAAAGGTGTTAACCCTATTGAAGAGTTTGTCCAAACTGTAGACAAAGGCAACCAATACATGGTCTACATGCAAAACTGGGCTGGCAAAAGGACGACTATGTTCCATCAAACACGTAAATGTCCTAAATTCTCAACTGTGTGGATCCAAGGACAGTTCCCCTGCACCGTGTCATAGGAGCCACCTGATGCCAAACCGGTCTCTCATTTCCAAGCGACAGTACATCAACATCAGATGTCACCTTGATATCCCAATTCATCCTGTCAGGCCCTATAACTCCTCCTATTATGTGGATATCATGTCCCAACCCTATCATCCCGAAGCCAATCTTTCGACGAAACTCAGATGCTGAAACTACCAACTTGCTGAATTCCTTTTCTTGCTTGTAAATTTGGCCATGACTCATTACATACAGCTTCCCCTTGACAACTGCCATTGGACCCTGAAGCCAACCATAGTCATAAACCGTCCAACCTTGCTTAATACTATCCAGAACTTGAACAGTTGACAAACCCTTATGCAAGACATGAACCTTACCTCCGATAACCACCCCTGTACATGCAGAATTGTGAGTGTGGTGGAGATCAGGTATTGAAACCCAGACATCCTTCTCAGGATCATAGATTTCAGCTTTAGAGATCGACTTCCGACAGTTAGTAAAACCCCCCGCCACAATTATCTTGCCATCCATCACACAGCATGCAAACATTGCACGAGGCACTATCATAGATGAACGTAGGGACCATTGTCGAGAAACTGGATCATATGACCACACAGCATCAGTGGCAAAACTTCCATCCTGATCACCTGTTAAAGGATCTACAGCGTCACTACCACCACCTAGCACAAAAAGCTTTCCCCCAACAGAGACAGCACCAAAGTGGGCAAGATGCCTGATGTTTGAAGGAAGAACTGGAAGAGTTATCCAAAGGTCACAAGCACGATCATACAGCTGCCACAGATTGTCAGGGTCAAACGTACAGACACATATAAATTCCTCTGTCGAATTTACCTCCTGACGGGCCCTGAAGAGTTCTGTACTATGAATAGCAGCTCGCCAGGAGCGGGAAACAAGTTCTAACTTGGGATGAAGATGGAAGGGAACCCGTGCAAGGCACCTGAGAGCGACAGCATCAGGAAGGCCTTCAATAAGTCCAGACATAACCATGTACTATCTTGTATATCAATTCTTTCTTCGCACTGCAATTGTGATTATTTGCTTGGTGGAAGTTGCTTCAAGACGCACTATCTAAATCACTACACAAGAAAACTCAATACATAAGAGATGGGTAGTTCATATAAGAATCTCGATCTGTCAAGTATTTCTACATCCTAATTGAAACGGTTAAAATCCATCTCACGGCAGGACATGTAAACATTATGAGAGTACGAACATATAGGGAACACATCCAAAACTAGGATCAGTTTGTGACTCAACAATAGTACATGAAAGGTTTTAGCATTAAAAAGGGGGGAAAAATAGCGATCCACTTATCTCAATTGCTCAAGAAAATAAAGGAGAAGGTAATCAGGGTGTACAAAGATCATATCATTTTGACCCTTGAGAAGTGGCAAGCACAGATACCTACAGGTCCTATGCTATGCAGTTCTCTATTATAAGAAGACAATATACATGTCACAACTGCAATCAAGTACAACATCCCATAGTTTTTAAAATTGCAAAGCCTATCAAGGCATTAATGCCTCCCAAAAACACGACCGCACTGAAGCCAAGCCACTCATTATATTCTCAGGAAAAGATCTCAGCATATGTAAAATTTACTGTGCACAATTTAGAAATTGGAGAGAGTCTAAACAAAAGTGAGCCAACCTAAGCTTGTTCTAAACCACTAGTTTGTGCAAATCACCACCTACATGCATTTAACAAGCATTCAGTTTGAGCAGCTAAAATATCAACACCAGATAACTAACTAAAGGATAACGAATAACTTGGATGGAAATTTACAAGCCTAAATATTCAACATAGTAAGTACAATACTGTAATGCTAAAGACACACCTCACTGCCTCGACATGCACATCTTTGAGCCATTGAGCCATTTAAAACTATACCATTACATGCTTGATACAAAAATTAATCAAGCATCAGAACCCCTAACAATAATTCAAGAACAATCTATACTTCATTTATGTCAAACCACTGCCTTAATACGTTGAAGTAAAACTAAGAATCAATGGAATAGGACATGCAACACGCTAAAGGAATATTCTGTAATATGGTCATCAGCGAGATTTAATTAATTAAAAAGGAAAAAAACTCGAGAGAAAAGGCTTGTGAAGATGCAGGATTGTGTATGAGCTGATGTTTCCTTAAGAGAAATCTATAGCCAACTTGTCATTCAGAAAGCACAAGGCACAGCTCTCAGCTTTATCCACATAGAGAAAATGTATTCAATTCAACAGGTGGCCTTCCAGAAGTGCCTTTTAGAAAACGTACTTGTAGATGGGGGAAAAAAGAGGAAATGTTACAGGCTACTCAGTCAAAAGTCAAAGAATGCAAGGGATCATTCACTCCATAGATTGATAATCCAACAAGAAGGTCCAAATTCTAGAAACGTAACAAATAAAAGATAGCTGAAATGAATCCATATCAGTGTGCTCCAAAATAACAAAATAATACATGCAAAAGCCACACTTTCAAATCCAATCCCTGCTTAGCGCACCTTCAGACTAGCTAAAATATCATATTATTACGCCCAAGTTAAAACTCAATTCCATTGCTTGATTTTCTAGTCAATATATGAATTATTCGATATGATCATAACTAGCAACACAAGCACTCCTATCCAGATTAAGCATATAATTATAATGCTCCAAAGCTTATGCAAATAAGACTGGCTGTTCAAAGACCAAAATTCTAGAGAGAAATTGAAAAGCACTGAAGTCATACATATGTACATTGGCAAGGTCAAAACGTCATCAGCACAAAATCAAATCCCCACATTTGAAGGGAGATAACCAAATCACAAAAAAACGGCAGAAACATAAATTTAACCACACTTCAAACAGAATTCAAGCTCTAACATTAATCTAAAGCCAAAAAAAAAAAAAAAATTCATCCTGCCTAAAATGCAATACATAAATAAATAACAAATAACAAAAACAAGGATAACAGAAAATTCGCAACTTCAATAATCAATCAACCTCAAAATCCAACAAATAATATAGAAGATTCACAAGATTTAAGGATTGGATAAAAAAATCAAGGGGCCGGGATAGGGAATCAAATTGAGTTTTGATTACCAAAATCGGAGTTACCTGTACACCAAAGAGCCCGATGGGAACACAACAATTCAAGTGCGTTTCAAACATTCTCCAAAAAGGTGAAAATTTTGGGAAATTTTTAACATTCCCGAGCCTTCGTTTCTTCCGTTTGGATCCAACAAGTCACAAACAATAGACAAGCATCACACGCACATTTCATTTACATCTAGAGATACACAAACATCAACAGATTACTGAAAGAATTATTGGTGAAATTTTCACATGAATTGTGTGAAAAACAACTGAAAATGAAATTACCCTAAGAATTGGAATGGAATTGGCATGAGCAAGGATATTATATGCTTGTAGGTTTTCTCGTCATTTGAACAAGCAAATGTCACGTCAATGGCACGTGCTGATCATCCCAAATCCTTGTGTTTTTGGGCTTTGATTCGTAATTGGACTTTTGGTGGGTCTTTGCAAGCTGGTTACATCTGGATGGTGTGACATTCGTACCACAAAGCGCCATTGCTTTATCATAATTCATAATATTAATACAAATTAATGATCAATGTGTCTAATTAAATATTGTTTTCTTCTAAGAAAAGATAGTGATTTATAATATTGAATTAAAAAATCATTCGTTCTCTTGCGTCGATGGATTAGCATGGACTTCCTTACACAGGAAGGTTTCATGTTTTCATTTCTTGGACTCTTGTATGATAATCTTCTGCCTCAATGTCTATTTATAATATGGTAGGGGCACTTGAAATCCCATTATGCTGTTATGTCATGGGCCTCGAAACTATATGTTAGGCATGTGATGAGTCTAAAAAGAGTTAAATTAGACAGATAACATTGTTTGAGAATAAAGAAATTTAATTTTAACGTAAAGTTATTGAATTGAATTCTCTATAAACGGGCCCATATTGGACCTCCTAGCGGCCCATGGAGGCCAGCACGTGGCTGAATTTTGTTAATGAAGTATATACTCCCTCTCCCCGTCTCTGTTACTTTGTTCACGTTTCCTTTTTTGTTTGAGATATTTATGTTATCTTGCTTCTTTATTTAATATTTCTATTTATCTTCATTTACAATTATACTTCGTTTTCATGAAAATATATAATTAGTTTTTAAACTATGTCAAACATTAAATGTGGGTATTTAACGAAATCAGTTTGTAAAAACTTTTCTTAATTTTTATGCAAAATACAAAGTGGAAGGGGTAAACGCTGTGCTGAAAAAATCTCTCCTGCTTGCGGTGGGTTTTGTCTACTTAAGAGGAGAGTGGCCGGCACCTGCATGGTGGGCCCATCCTCTCGTGAGAGGTTCTTTCACTTTTGCAAGTTTATACATGATGCCAAGTTGTTATAGATCAAACAAGTAATATATCAATTACCAAAGAAGTAATGAATATCCTTCAATTTATGCCTTTTCAAAGCTCCCAAAAACAGCAAAATGGAGAATAAATCAAGACAGAAACAAACAATCATGGGCATTTAAAGAATCAAGATACGACAGACATGCCAGATAGGCATGAGACAAACAGTTAAACATTGCTTAAACTCAGTAGCAAGCTTAAAAGCTTAGAGCATTGGCTACTTCTGCAGCAACAATTACAGCGGCAGCCATGAGATGAATCGGTGATTTAATGATGTTTCCATCAGAAGTTCTCCCACCAGTTTCTGGTACTGTCTTTGATCCAGTTCCTATATCATGGATTTATCAAGTCATTAGCATCATTCTTAGTTTTTCCATCTGATGTTTCATCTTAAAAAAAAAAAAAAAAGGGTTTCCAGATTGTGTGTTAGCCATTTCATTTAGAATTTCGTCTTTTGACCTGGCCCCTAATGTGTAACCATATTTGATTTGATTTGATTTATGTAATCGTGATTGATATTTTACTCCAAAGCTCACATATACCTGAAGGAACAGAGGGAATGGTGGTTGTAGTCGGGCTCTTAGCCGGTTCATCAGAACTATCTGCAGGGGAGCTGATGGGAGAGGGCGAAGGGGAAGTGGCAGGTCCATTTGCGACCGCTGTCAAGTAAGACATTTGCTAAGCTCAATCCAGTTTCAAAAATATTTGCAGGAAGAAAGAAAGAAGAATTGAGAGAATTATACCATTGCACAGGCTGACTGGAGGAGTTTGAACACTACAAGCACCTGGAAGTGCCAGAGCAAGAGACTGGTTTATATTTAGACCAAAAGACACACCACTGCCATTTAGTAAAGCACATAGACACTGGGGCTGTGACTTAACAACGCTATCGAGTGATGAGCAACAAGTTGATGATGGGGTCGATGAGTTTCCAGTAACGTAATTTAAACATGAGGAGAGGCTCATGATTGTCCTGGTGCATAAGCTTGACTGCCCCATGGCTCCACCTAGAAGCATAAACGAAAGAACTAGGATCATGCCAAACTGGGCTTGCCTGGTAGGCATAACTTGCAGTATCACAGATTTCAACTAAAGGATAGAATTAGTGGCAAACCAAGAATGTTTTGTGTGCTATGACTTGGAATTGGAAGATTACAGCAAATTTATATGAGTATCTGGACAGAAGAGACAAAGTTATTTGGTATTTTGGTGGCCAAACTTCATTAAATTAAGGAATCTGATAACTAATCAGAAGTTGGGTTTTCAAGCCCTTACGGTATACCTAGCATAACAAACTAATTTATACTAGCTAGGAATAATAAGTAAATTATACCTTTATTTTATGTTATATTGATTGGATTTCTTTAATTACTTCTGCATCAGTATATGTTTTAGTTATGCATCTATAGGATATACTAGGTAACTAGGTATTCCTACTGATGAAATGTCTAGTTGACGTCTGGCTCCTAGACGATGAAATAATCAACAAAAACACCATTCTCTTACACAGACTGTCTAAATGATCGTGGATGCTTTTAGTGTCAAGTGCACGTAACTTTCATATTCACAATCACTGTTTATCCTAGGTGTTTATTCTGCTTGTTCTTGTTTATGTTTTGGTTTGTGTGGGGAAGAGGCATGAAAAAAACTTCTACTAACAACTGGATGCGACTTCCATAGGAAGGGCAAGCAATTATACTAATACTGTTTGATCGATTTCTCTAACATCATTTGATTTTTTATCTATTGTAATATTGGAGGGGTTGAAGTTCTTTTGTTGTCAGTCTTTACCGTCACAAAGTCCACGAAGTTGGTAAAACCTCAAAATTTACTTTTTCCTTGGATGATCGAACACAAAGCAGAAGAAGAACCTAGTAAAATAAAAGTTGTTTCTGCATGCTACCAACACCATCACCAACGTTTCTTGACAAATATGTCTGAGAAAGCTAACATTTTTCTGGAAAGGAATAGGTGAAAGCTAATATTAATGTTAATATTAGGTCAAAGCTAATATTAATGTTAATGTCTATTATATTCAGTAAGTCTGTTTTTTCCTGTTACCATAAGGATGTTAGTGAAGAAGTAGTTGAATGATCACCTCACTCCTCAATTTCCATGTTCATGTGAATTTACTGTCAAGAGGTGTTAACCTGTATATGTTTCGTTTTCCTTGGGGCTACTTGCAACTAGTGAATTAATGTGTACTGGGACGCAGAGGCATCAAAATCACATGATTGTGCTTAGTTTACCCTGACTGGCGAAACATACAAAGGCAAAGCTTTGCCCAGCCGGGGCCTCACTGATTCTATTCTTTTTCGTTATTATTTCAAGCCTTGAAGCCCCGTCCATTTTGACATTTACAAATCATCAACGATGCAATCAACTTTATGCAAGTCGGTTTCATACTTTCATAAGAATATAGTTACTTGAATCTTTTGGTACCCATACCCAATAGCATTGAGTAGGAGAATTGGTCTAAAAATTGAGAAAAACAGGTTAATGAATACTATAAAATTTCAAATAAGAAAATACTTAAATCTGTGAACAGTAGAGCAATGTCATACCAAATACTCAATAGAAGGAAGAAAGAAAAATAACAATAATAGTTTCCATAACAATGGTACAAAAATGGCACTCCATAAATCTGAATTTGACAGTAGAACATCCATCTGATGCTGCTGAATCTCAGAATCCTTTGGCATATAAGGCACCCGATGCGATGAAGAGCAAGAGACCTGCAAGTTTAACTGATGATTTAACGCCGCTTGCACCATTTGAGGTTCCATCTGTTGAGGGAACAGTTTTAGATCCTCCTGAAAGAAAAAGTTGACTTAAATAAGCTCATGTCCATCTGATTAATATGTCGAACAAATATTTGCCAACATTGCACAGCGGAATTATCCAATACCTGATGGAAGAGTAGGCACTGGTGGCTTTGTTGGATTCTCCGGAGTTTTAAAGGAATCAGCAGGGGAACCTGCTGGGGTTGACGGTCCATTTCCTTCTGTATTTGCATAGAAGATTGATCAGTATTTTGCATGGCATCTTAAGACACATCATAGCAAATTCTGATACAGAACAAGTTTCAAGATCAGAATTCATCTTACCCTTACACCGACTAACAGGAGGAGTTTCCACATTGCAAGCGCCGGGTAATCCCAAAGCAAGAGTTTGGTTTATATTGACACCGTAAGAAGAAGCATCACCATTAAGTAGCGCGCAAAGACACTGTGGCTGGGACTTGACTACATTAGAAAGCTGTATGCAGCAGGATGAGGATGGTGTCGATGAATTGCCACTAACGTAGTCAAGACACGGGTACAAGGTCATGAGTGTCTTGGTGCAGCCTGATTGAGCTGTAATTCCATCCAAAAACATCACCACAAGAACAAAAACTAGAGAGGTTTTGATATTTTTCGAAGCCATTTTCTTGAAATTTTGTTGGGAGCAAGAAAATGAATATTTGTGGGGATTGCAGAGTATTTACTGATGATAAGAAGCTTGAAGCTGAGTGAGGAGGGATAATGGGATTGGGGATTAAATAGAAAGCATTTTAGGGAAAGAAGAAGAAAGCAGAAACAAACAGGTTAGTTGGTTAGCCAACTTCTAAACTAAATTGTTAGTTTTATGTTTTAAAAAAATTAATGATTGAAACATAGTACTTAATCAAGAAAGACATGTATGATAACAAATTTGAACAATCACAGACATACTGCCTTAAAAAAATAGAATATTATAACTAATCTCCAAGGTAGAAAAAAGCTTGGCATTGATGATGTATTGAAATTTTGCAGGGTCAATAAATAACTTTGCTGTTTTATGCTGATAGCTCAAAGTCCTTTCATAGTGATTGACATAGAGAAATTTGAAGGGGGATGGGTAACAAATTGGATGCCGGAACAGCGAATAATTCTAACACAAGCAGATAAGTAAACCTCTGAAATGGAGCTTCTATTCTTTCAAGTTCAAGAAGTGGATGGTGTGACATTCGTTTTCAACCCAGAATTAGTTAAATGTGGTTGGTGTGGTTGAGTTCCAAACACGCTTCAATCTACCAAATTTCCTTAGGAATTAATCGTTAAGTACATTAATTAGTGCAATAACATATCGCAATTTGGAGTCAGTTTATAAGAATTGCTTTATCTAATTCTAAGTTAACTCAACCTGTTGCTAGCTCTGCCGAATATCCACTGCTATGGCCACAAGCAAAACGTATATGCAATAAATTTACCAACCTCTTAAGAAGCCTTTAACGATGGCAAAACTGGAGTTTTCGCTTCCAAAGTTATATGTGCTCTTCGTCATCCTTCGGAAAACTTTTGGGAAAAATTCTAAGGCTAGTTCACTTGTAAGTGCAATGCTCAACTATTGATCAAATTGGTAGGATCTAGAGAACTTGTATGTGTATTAATGGAAACTTAAATAATTTCTATACAAAGTCACCCTATACAAGGTATTACTATGCACAATAATTAGGAAATGAAAATATTCGATGAGATCTCGGCTTCTTGAACAGGCTTATCTCGTGATTGGTCAGCTTGCTTGCATGACAAGTAACAAATCACTTATAACCGGAGGTCCTTTTTTCTTCTTATTCTTCCTTTTTTTTTTCTTGTCTCCCTTCCTTTTTTGAGCTTATATATATATATTTATTAATTAATACAGAATTGAGAATTTCAAGTCGGAATGGAATCCAACAATTTTCGTATATTGCATAATAATTTGTTTTAGAGAACAGCACTGGAATATAATATATAGTAATAATCTGAAAAGAGAAAAATAGTGTTCCATAATAATGAACTGGTAAATGTACAGAAGAATCTCAGACAGCCTCGACTCCTGTCCAAGGAGCCATG